>VDFB02029611.1:26413-62200 GCA_007258455.2 Sequoia sempervirens | reverse complement strand
AGGGATTGGGAGGGAGAGACTTGAGAGAGAGAGAGTTGACAGAGGGAGAAGGGGTAGGAGGGAGAGTATTGAGAGAGAGAGGGGGTGGAAGGGAGAGACCTAAGAAAGAGGGAGAGAGCGTGGGAGGGAGAGACCTGAGAGAGAGGGAGAGAGAGTGGGAGGGAGATAAAGGGAGTGAGAGAGAGAGGGAGTGGGAGAGAGAGGTAGTGTGTGTGTGTGAGAGAGAGAGAGGGGGATGGAGATACTTGAAAGAGTGAGAGAGAGAGAGGGAGAGAGATATAGTGAGTGTGAGAGAGAGGGAGTGGGAGAGAGATAGAGGGAGTGAGTGAGAGACCTAAGAGAGGGAGAGGGGGTAGGAGGGAGAGACTTGAGAGAGATGGAGAGAGAAACATAATGACCTAAGAGAGGGAGATGGAGTGAGAGAGACAAAAAGACCAAAGGGGGAGAGAGAGAGAGGGAGAGTGAGAAAGGGTGTTGGAGTGAGATAGATTTATCTAGGTAGGGTGGGAGGCATCAAAACTTGAGAGAGGGGATTGGAGTGAGAGAGAGTAGTCTAGGTAGCATGGGAGGGAGTGAGACCTGAGTGGAGAGAGAGAGACTTTAGAGGGATACAGAGTTACCCAGCTAGGGTAACGAAGCAGAGAGTGTATGAAAGGTAAAACCTCAGCTATCCATCTACGATCATAAACTGTGCACTCTAAGCATTATCAAAGTAGTCAACCAAAGAGAGGGGAAAGTAAGATTTTGTTCAAAGAAGGTCATTTTTTGAGTACCAAATTTGGCACTTGCCAAATGTGATGTTCCATTTAGCGAGTGCCAAATATGGTGCTCGCTAAATGACCTGCTTTAGATGAGTCAATTGACAGGATTTTCCAAATTTCCTCATATTTTTGTTTGTAATCCTCGTCATGTTTGCATGTCTTTCAATGTAAATTTATAAAAAAACTGTGATAGTGTTAACCTATCTCTTAGCTATCTAAATATATAATTCTTTTTTAATTTTGATTCAATTAAGGTTTGGATCCATAGCTTCTATTGTAAATGCCTCCATTTTTGGTCAAAAACCAACATTTGCTAGTTTTAGGATAGATTTTTACTCATTCATCAAAATGTGAAACAAATTACATTTTTTGAAACTAGACTCCATTCTACACATGATGAAAAAAATAATTCAATTTTTGATTAGTTTTCAAAAAATTTAGGGGGGAGCATGCTCAAATTTTAGATTTTCAGGATGTGTCCAATTTTAAAATTCATAAAATATTATATTCATTAAAAAATTATCTGAAAGAACAAGGATAAACCACATGGTGTTAGCTATTTTCTCATTGTTCGATTTTTGAAATTCTAAAAAAAAGTTAATCAAAAAGGGGGAGCCCTCAGGCGCTATGCTATTTTTTTTTATAAAAATAGGGCGTGTTCCCCCCCCTTTTTGAGACCCTTAATCTTCATTAATTTCAAAAATGAATTAGTATCTTAGAAACTAGACTCAGAGCACTTCAACTTTTTTTCTTGCTGCATCTTGAAATTTTGAGCGTAACTATCTTCATTTTCTCGTGCAAATCAGATTTTGCTGATTTCAAAAAAAAAAAGTGGCATCTTAAGATCCAAAATTGTGTCACAGATCCATGCACTTACCCTATTATTAGACATTATTATGAACATGAGGTTTTATATAAAATTTAATATCAAGGATAACCAAATTAGTTATGGCATCGTAGAAGGATGGAGCCATATTAGATATGACAACAAAGAGCCTAAAACTCAATATGAGGAAGTAATCTTCAAATCAAGTTTAAATCTAAATTATTATACATATTGACATACTGTCAGTGATTTAGATTGAGACCAGATGTGTCTAGTCAATGACATGGTGTCATCAGTATTAACTAATTATGCATGAACTAGGAGATTCTTTATTCCCATGATTAAAAGAAAGAACTTGAATAAGAGGCAGTTGCTAGTCCTAGGAATGTTACATCTAATTGGTCAATTAGTTCAATATAAGTGTGTTATCACTTTTGTATGGAATATTGTTTATTTTATTTAAATCTTGAGGTCAAACCAAGACAAGAGTATTCATAGGTCAATAGAGTTTCCAATTTGAGTGAAAGGGTGGGTGAACATACGACACCACTTCATAGAAAGTGCATTGGATTTATTATATATATATAATGAAAAATATCTGGAAAAAGTAAGTATACAGGCCACTGTGTACACTTTGTTGGTTCACTGTGAGCCAATATTACATAGCTAGTAGGGAGTGCCATGCATGTTAGGTGGGTATCCAATGTATGGAAATACTAATTATGTAGGACACAAAACCATGCCTAGGTAGGCATTATATTAGAGGTTTTCCATACCAAAATCTTCATTGAAAGGTAGGGCCATCTTACCAGTTAGGAAGATGTGCAAGGGACCACATTAAGTCTATGGTTAGTGGAAAATCACTTAGGTGATTCTCTCCCTCATGTAGTCGGAAGCTGAAGCTTGTGAAATAGAAGAGGATGAAGATGCGTGTTCCAGATGTGGACATCTTGACCATTATACTCTTGTAACATTAAGCTCTTGTAATCTATGAATTTGTAATTATGATCTTGAATCTACTTGTAAATTGTATTTGAAAGATGAATTCATTACTTGGGATTATGTAATGATACTCCTATTATGCATTATAAAATTAAATGGGTTTATTTCAAATATGCAAATGTGTTATTGAAAAGGAAAATTTTGTTTTCATGTATTTGTGTACTTGAACTTTTCATATTATGAGTTAAAAAATTTGTGAAATCAATAGGGTACAAAATTTGAGTATGTTACAATCAAACCCTCATAGGAGAGACCTTTCCAAATCCCTATAGTCTATTGTATATCATGTAGGATCAATGAGTACACAATTTAATTTTTGGTCCAATAAGAGGGAGGAAAAAAATAATTTTATGCAAATAAACTTTTGTATGAGCAAGTGAAGAAAGAGAAAATTACCAAATCTGACTTGTGTGCCCTCTTCACAGACCCATGAACCAATCAACCTTTATCAGTTACATGTATGAGGTTCCCCATCCATTGGTGCCACCACGAAGGAATACAAAATAATTTTTGGGATAGGTGGTGGATGGTTTTTGACCAACCTACGTGCAATAAGTATGAGGTGCCATAGTAATTTTTAAGGAAACTCTATTGTGAGTTTGTCCTCAGTAAGATTCTAAATAATTTTGACTATCTAGATTTACAGGGTAGAGGTGAGGGCTCCACAACTGGCACTAAGACCCTTGGCTAGACCTGTGCTGGAGCATGTGACTATTCCTTTTGTTGTGAAGGACAGTATCAAGGTGGACACCTTGGACTTGATTATCTCACTCACTCAAATGCTTGTATAGTATGTGAGGTCTCTAGTAGAGTCTGATGTGGGTGATTCTTATAGACCCAAAGTTTCAGCCCACTTTTGTGACTCTTGTGATGTTGTTTGCACATATAGTCATGAGGGTACTCAAGGTGCAGCTATGTAGGATACATCAACTGCATAATAGATGGCTATGATAGATGCCTTGTTGTATGAAATATTTGGAATTGATACTTAGGTAAATTTCAACAAGTTCATTTAATTTTGTTTATTAAATTTTATTTTGAAATGTAAGAATAACTAAATTAGTTGAATTATTATGATGAAAATCTAGGGTCGGAGTGTTGATGATACTTGCATTGTTCCCCCATGTTAGCAAATGAATTGACCAATATTATCAACAACTCTGGAAAGATCACAATTTCATTTGTGATTTTCCTCTAAATTATTATCAAGGTACAACTCTCTTTGCATTGTTACTATCTTTTATAAAGTTTTCTTTTGACCAGAAAGTAGATAAAGGCAATCAAACACTAATTCATAAGTATGAAATCAGTGTGATAAATTGAAATAAACCATTACCACTAAGCACAAAGACTCGAGACAATAATAGTGAATGAATATAATACCAAGGAATTGATTTTAATCACAAATAAATGAACATAATATCAAGAAATAATTTCGTGTACAAAGAATAAATCTCAGTTATTATTTTCAACCAAACTTGACTTTATTCTATAACACACTATATCCATAATCCTCAATTCAAAGATTAAGAATAATTGAAATCATAGATACAACTCCAAAATTATTCCTTCTTCCCTCTAATACATCACAGTGCACATTGAAAGAAATTTGGAACCTCCATGAGTCATTCAAATTAGATTTTTTAAGGAAGCCCTAATCTTGGATCTTCGCAGTTAAAGTAAAGGTCATTGGATCAAGTGACAGTTTCTCGCCAACTAATTTCCCACTTAGGGAGGTCGACAAACAAAGAATACTAATGATTAAGAATAATCATCATTACATTGCCTCTTTGATATGATTTTGACAAACTGCTCAAGCATTTCTTGCTAGAAATCCTGCCCCATGGCTTGACGTACATGCAAATAGTACAACTCCTAGAGCTTGTAGTAAATCAAATATGTATATCCTCATAACCTTATACGTGTGAACCATCTAGAAGAAGGGACAACTTGAAATTTCAAATAGTGAAGCTAACACTAGTAGAATTTGGAAAATAAATGACTACGTGACTAAAAAATTTAGTCACAACAACTAAAAATGACTAAATTCTTCTAATTTTTTGCAAATCAACTATAAATGAGTAAATAAATGACTAATTTGTTCGTTGACTAAAAAATTATTTAGTCATACAAATAAAAATGACTAAATAGTTAGTCATTTATTTAGCAAATCATTTAAGGAATCAAGAATCAATAGCCTGCCAAAATACTCTAATAAACATACTCTAGAAATTTCATCGAAATCTTATTTTTAGGTGTAGCCCACCAAAATAGAGTTTTCATTTTAATAAAAATACTCTAAAACCTTTGTTGAAACCTTATTTTCAAGTGTAGCCTACCAAAATGGAGAAGTTCTTCAGTAAAAAATGATAGAGAATGGTAAGTAGATGTGTGTGATAGGAGGCATAAGATTCATTGTTGCTTATCTCATTCCTACTCTGCTCAATAAGGGTTACATTGTTTGTGCTACTATTTGTAATCCAGCTATTTAATTGGCATATATTTGCATAATCTCAAATTCCTTCAGAGGCTTTTGAAGTATCAATGTATCCTATATAGGGTTTAGAATGATTTCTTTTAATTTAAAAAAATAAATAAATTATGTATTTTCCTATGATTAGATAATGTGGAGATCTCCTAAATCTTCCCTAGCTCACTATCCTCTTTGGTACTGTATTCATTACTCCAGCTGCTAGGGTTTTGCATGTGACATATTTAATATCTTCATGACAGTGGCTTTTAAATAGATCTCAGTCTTTGCTTTAATCTTTATCATAGTAACCCTTGAGTTCCATAATCCACCTTCAATCTCTTCTAAGAACATTGTCTTAAGCTAGACTGCATAGTATGCATATAAAGCAAGTCCTTCATACCTACCATTGTTCCAAACCACCACTCACTGCCTTGCTGAAAATGCTACCTCCATAAGTACAATAGCATGTTTTAAAATCATGGTTGCCAATGATTGACCATTAAGGTCACTACTTTCATCAAGATACAATGAGATTTTTTTCTTCAAACTCAAGGCATTATGCAAGATTTAACATTGTGAATTGTTTGTTGTGTAGGGTTTTATTTTCTTACACATTTATTGCTTTGTTAACTGCCTTTAAGACTAGATATTGCACCCTTAGCTACAATCTCAAATAGCTCACTCACTGTCACTTGAAGATTCCTTTCATGAGCATCCTTTTAGAAAATCAAACTATTCCCTATAGACTTCCTACTTAGTACATGGGACTCATTGTTTCATGGTATTGTGGGTTTTAAGATCCTTCAACCTTATTGTCACTACTTCAAAGTCCATAAGGTATTATTCACTATTCTCCCATCTTTGATGAGTCTCAAAACACTACTCAAACATGCAATCCACTACCTCCATTATACAATGGCTAAGAAGAAACATTGAACTTGTGATTACCACTGTTACTTCATTTGGATAGTAATTCCCTAATTGCATTTTGCCTTGTCTAACACTGTCAATAACATTTGAAAAACCCTTAAGGTTATCAAGGGGGTAAGGAAACTCACTGTTAAAATCTCCACTTTACTATGCAAGGTTTGAGCTTTATTATTTTGTCACTGCTCAGCCTCTTTTTGACTGTCACACCTCAAGTGACTATCATTCTTCTTACCATAGATTGCATTTATAAATGTCACTGAGCAACATAGTGTGCTTGTTATTGGCTACAATATTTAGATTGCAAGATTTTGTTATTGGCTACAATGTCTCAATATTTTTGGTATTGCAACCTCATTAATCCACTAGAGTTATGGTTTATATTTCTATGGAGGCCTATGGTTTGTACCCTAGCCATGCTCTTACCAATACTTTTGTTGGTATTAAAAAATAACCTTAAATCTTGGGTCAGAAAATTAGTTGTCTTGACAGGGTGTGGTATGATCTTGGATTGTATCCTAGAGTGTGTGGGAAGCTTGTGTTTGATCATTAAGGTATGTAAACCTGATCAAGGAAATGTATCCTATATAGCATGGGTCTTGCTTTAATACTTCCCATAATGGTTATTAGCAAATCACATTATTATAGTTTGTGGTAACCCAAGATTGCATTCAAGTATGTAACAATCTTGGCTGTAGTTTAAGCTGTACACTTTTAAGTAACATTCATAAGGTTTAGAAAATCTTGATCACTCTCTAGAATAGCCCATTAAACATGGGTTGTGCTTGAATGCACTACATAATTGATATAACACAACCACTCTGCATATCAACCTGAGTTATAGGCTCTTTATTGCAACAAGAGGTAATCACTATTGGATCATGCTATCATTACATTGTAAACTGTTAAACTTTATTCAACCTGAATGCACCCAATGATGATTGACACTTAATTATGATGATAATGATTGATTTGTACATGAATTGTGCTCATATGAGTGCCTCCATTCCTATCACAACATAGGCACATTAAACTTGGGTCACACATGAATGCATCATGTATTTTTTATAGCACAACTGTGCCACATGACCAATAGAGTTATGGATCACATAATCAAAGTCACAAGAATTTGTTCCTCAGTTGTGCTCTTATGGTGATTCCATTACCATTACAACATAACCCTTTGGACTTATATTGCTCAAATCCTTACATTGCTTATTTTCTCTTTGGATGGATGGCAATTCAATGGCGGGGATTTGTATGCAGGTCATGCTCATATAAGTGCCTTCATCACCATTACACAATAGTACATTGGAATTTCCTTTCTTGAACCTTTAGTTCATTTTTTATTGTTAGGGTTTCTTAGTGATTATTCCATTTCCACGTGGCATATTGATAAAAGAAACCAAGTAAAAAATTATCCTATTTTTAGTTAACTCCTGCTAACATACTTTTGGAATAAATGTTTGACTGCATTGCTTCGAGTGTGAAGAATTTTGTTTTATGAGCTTATAATACATTCATTGAGAGCTGTAGTAGAAATCTTCTTATGCTGAAACCCATCATCTAAACTTGCTTTAAGCTACATTTAGGAGGCTTCATGGATTTTTTGTGATTTATATAGCTTTTTTTTTCAATAGTAAATGACATCAGACTCTTTCTGAAACTAAAATGATTTATTAATTATGGTTTTATGATGATTAAATTTTTTTATTTAGAAGGGGTTAATATGTGGCATTTTTATGTGTAGGAAGAATAGATTGTGATGCAACATTCGGGCATGGATGGTTCAGGAAAACTTGGGTTGCTATTAGTGGCATAACTAGGTTGGAGAGTACTTTCAGCCAGTTTAAAACACTTTCAAGTGTTGGGTGTTTTCACTTGAAAGCAGAAACTAAGTATAGGAATACAAATGTCGGTGGACAAAGAAAATCATAAATCTGATTATCCAGTTTCTGTTCAAATTTGAGGTCGTGAATATCGAACAAAGAAAGTTCATACATTCTAAAGATAAAATCATAAATCTGCTTGGTCCAGTTTGAGGTCCAATTGTAAGGATTTGTCTTTTTAATTGTACTTTTTGACAATTGGCTTGATACAAACTATCTATGCTTCCAAATTTTCATGTATGTTTAGCAGGGCACTTTTAACTACAATATATGACAAAAAATCCCTATTGTTATGCTTTGATGGATGTCCCATGATCAAGGTCTATATATAAAAATGTTGCTTTATATACTAGGTGTTTAGGTGTTCTATGGTGTTATACAAGTTAAGATTTTCCTTTTGTTGATTTTTAAAAAACAGTCTTATCTTTTGGCCAGGATTTCTGCTACAATCTCTCTTTTTGTTGTCTTTTCAGTAGTGCTTGATTTATAGATTTCAATTGTTAGCAGTTATGCCACATCTTGCTTATATATTTGTGATTTACACTTTAATTGTAGTGCTAAAAGATCCATATATTTACATCTTGTTAATTTTGAATTGGTTTAGTGGGAAGTCTCACATGCCTTATTTGCATAAGTGACTTGAGTCTGATACATATGTATTTTTTTTGGACAATTTATGGCATTTACCTGTTGGAATTATGTGCCTCAAATTCACCAATGGGCCCCCAACTTGGTCATCATCTAGTCAAATTACACCAAGTGAGAACTCGGGCCTTTATAGCCATCCTGTGGTGTTTCATGGAGTGATTGGAAGTTGAGAGATACTTACCACTACCCCGCAGAGGTGTTAGATTGAGCTTGTGGTAGTCTGATGTTACCAACACCCTGCGGTGCTTCCATGTTGACTAGTGTGGTATAGCAATGGTTATCGCTACCCCGCGAAAATGGTTGAAGGTATCTTGCAGTGGTATGGTATAGTCATCACCACATTGCGATGGTGTACAAGGCTTGGTGTGGTAGAGTAGCAGATACCACCATATTGTGATGGGCTAGTTTGTGTATAGTGATGTAGTGGTGGACAATGGATGACTGGATGTCTTTGGTGAGAGAGTGAGTTATTGACAATTAAATGGTTAATGATGCAATTGAATCTATAGAGATGGTTGTTGTGCAGTAAGATTTTACTTATTACTTTTAGTATTTTGATTGTATTCTTTTGTTTTAATCATTTATATATTGGTCTCCTTTTTGTTGGCTTTGAAAGAACTTCCTCATCCAAATCTCCAATTCACACACAAGCAGGAAGGACACTTTCAAAGGTTGAGGAGTTGGAATTTACACCCACTAGTTGCATTTTCTTACATATTTGATTTCTTGTTTCATGTGCCTCCAGATAGGTGCACCAGATCCTTGAATGGGATTATCACAGATTTATTCAGCAGGAAAAAGAGACTAATTCTATATGATTTTGCTTCATAATTCATCCCAATGCTGATAACGATCAATCTTAGCTTTGCAAAATACACAACATCATTAACTAATAATTTCTTAAAAAAATATTAGGATGCACCCTTCCAAGGGACAAACCTCTCCAAATTTTCCAAGTTGTATGCTCTTAGAATTTTACTACCAATTTTTTTTTATCTCGTTAAGGTTTTTTTAAGTCCCCAAAGGTTGTCTTAGAGTATTTTTTGAGTTGTCTCTTAAGAAATCACCATGAAACATGGGATACAACTTGTTCACACTGCCCAAACTATTTTGGTGCAAGATTGCATGGCACACCCAATCTTGTAAACTTTAGATTATTTACTGCAAACTGAATTTGTTCTTTATGTTAGATAGAAACTTTGTTAACATTAAGATGGTTCTCAAATTCCTCTTTTTAATGGAGTGAAATTTGATAGAGCATGCTAAATAGAAAATTAGGGACCAACAGAGATTACTATTTATGGAGAATGGACTTGGTGTTCAATATCAAAATAAAGTATCTTAAGAATATTTAGGATGTTTTCTTAATAATATTGTACTCATCTATTAGTTTCATAAAATCAATGAAACCTACCATGCACCACTAACTTCATTCTAACTTTTCAGTTTTCAAAATAAAAGAATTCATAATTTAACTATAGAAGGGAAGGTGGTGAGAATGCAATTTTCACAGCATCATAAACCTTGTCATACATTAGGCATGGTGGATGTTAATTAGAGACATCTACGTGGGAAGATAAAATCAATCCCTAGATAATTTTGTTTAGATTATTTAACTATTACAAGGAGAGTCCATAGGGAAGGAGAACCAATCAACAATAGATATGAATTTAAGTAGTACAAACTATTTTCAAAGAAAGCTATTCGTTTCCATCCTAACATTGGAGATAATAGTTGATTGGTATTCAACCAAGATTTAGTTCTTTGACAAAAAGGTTAAGGAGAAACAAATCCCTATAATAAAAATGGAGGTTTGTTAAATTTGTATCTGTTGTGTCAACATTACTATACACTTTGAGTTTAGCTTAAAATTGTGTGTTCTAAGGTAAGCAAGACAAGGGAGTGCATATCAACATTCACCATTACGAATTTCTAAGCAAGTTAGTCATTTCTATATTATCTAAAGTGACAGTATCTAATTACAACTTAACCAAAATGTACTTCCTTTTAAAAACAAAGATTAAGGAAGACAACACACTACATTTCTAAGTGCTTCATTTCCAATCAAAAGTCAATCAAATCCCTCAATAATTTTTTTAATCAAGCACATTGAATTTGAAATCTTAGAAAAATAAATGATGGATTATGTTGATGAAATGTTTTGATTCCAATCAAGCATTAACTTTGCTTTTCAATAAGAAAGAGAATTCTACCTATTGGTTGACATAATGCTTGGATTGACATGTTTTGTATATTTGTGTTTTCTTAATCAACTTATATATAATTCTTTATTGACTAACCATTTCACCTCTTTGATACAAATGCTAGTTTATACTTCTCGTATAATTACGATGAATATTCTCATGATCAATTTCCAACTTCCTTACCCAAATGTTGCAATAATTCATAAAAAATCATGCACAACTCTCTTTTCCTCCCCCATAGCTATCATTCCCCTATTTCCACAATCAACATCTGACATTCCATTGTGAAGAGGGGCGGAAGATGTCCACAGTTTGAATTGAACTTCCCTTCCCATAGGGGAAGATCGAGTGAAAATGCCTATACATACCCATTTTCCTTCTTTCACCTTCGTCTAAGGGCAGAGTCCACAATCCTTCCACAAATTTGGATGAATGATATCGGAAGCAAGTTTTATACCAAAGCACATGATCGTTGCCTCATTGGATGAAGTCCCCTCTAAAAAGGTAAAATTCTTCTCCAGTCCTCGTGAGTCAACCAAAGTGAGACCAGGAAAGGTACAAGACTTCACAATCACTTTCACGCCAGGCGCTGCCCACATTATACATTCTGATGGTTGTTTCTACAATACGTATATGATATAATCAACCAATAAACAATTATTACATTATAATGAGTTTAACTATCTAAAAACATTTATTTCATTATGATGGTGAGGTTCAAATCTTGATATGTGACATGGTTCTAAGGACGAGAATCTCCTCAAACTCTCCATATGCTTCAGACTTTGTATAGCTGGAAACCTCCTCCAAGTATTTACTATCAACATGTCCAATGACCTGTAATTTTCTAACCCTTCTATTTTCTTAAGCTCCCCATAGTCCCATAGAACCAGTTGCTTTAGCCCTACTAGATCACAATTACTGTTTATGATTTTCAGATTTGGACAACTAATCAAATAAAATATCTCAATTGATATTGGCAAGCTATTGATCTCTACTAAGTGATGATTGAAGCCAAGTGCTATATTTTCCATGTTGGGGCAACAATGTTGAGAGATTGATATCCTGGACATAGCACAACCCCATAGTATTATATATCTGAGACTACATAATGAAGAAGGAAAACACCCTAACTGGATAACCAATTCTATGAGGACGCAATGGTCAATATTGAAATATTGAAGGCTCTAAGCTGCGTAAATTTTTTTGACAGGAAGGTGAGCTTAGAGCATTCTCTGAAATATAGGCCCTGCAGATTTGTCAAATTGTCGAACCTCCTAGGCGGGGATTTCAGCTTACAACATCCATTTAAATTAAGGTTCTATAGCGGTTATTGACTACAAAAATCTTCTAGTAGATCTTCGATCCCACTACATTCTATCAAATATAGATGCCGCAAATTTTTCAAATCACCGAACTTGGTAGACAACGATTTTAACTTGTGGCATCAATTTAACTCGAGGTGTTCTAGCAATTGTAGACGACAAAACTGTTTTGGTAGAGATTAAATAGGAGCTCCATCGAAGTCAAAGGATATCCTTTTCAAATGCTTTAGAAATCCTATTGACTTCAAAGATCTCTAGAAACTTCCAACATCAATAACTTTCAGCTCTCTCAACTAAACAGGAGACTGCAACCACATTCTTTTTTAATTAGGCAAGACCATTCAACAAGTGTAAGAGATTTAATGACTGACTGCATAGATAACAGTTAAGAAAAGAAAGATACTTACATTGGTAGTCTCACTCCAGAGTTTTTCTAATTTGGAAGCCTCACGAAGCTCTAAAAATCTCAACTTCTTCAATGAAATCCATGACTGAAGAGTAGTATGCAGAAAGTTGACCCATCGTAGCCAGATAAGACCTGTACCTAGTGTTGCTAATTATTTTGTAAAATTATTTTTTTTAACATCGAGGATTTCTAATCCCAGCTTCTGCTTAGACCTTCTATCTGATCCTCTCACAAGCTCCATACACTCTTCATAAAACTCATTCGTTTCCGCTTTAATCCCTTGAATCAACACACTTTTCTAAACGGTAAATTATAAAAAGCAGTGAGCTTATGAAAAATGTTTCCTTATTGAAATATTGGATACCATATAAAACATGATATAAAACTCAGTACTCACCTACCCCTGTTTCTCAATGTGGGTAATTTTCTAGGATGACCATGTCTTTGTAATTTCCTTTTCCAAGTCCCTAAGCTGATCGTGCATTCTTATGCAGTTTCTCCCATCTACCTCAACTAAACACTTTTTCACCAGTGTTACTGCAAAAGAGGGGGATTCGATACTCATGAGTTCTCTTCATTGAAAGAGGCTCATGGGGTGAACTTCCCTATACTACCTCAATGGAATAGTAGTGAGAGTTTTAGAATATGAAAGAGCAGGTCACAAAGATTCTCTGGACAAACTGACAAGTTCTCGACCAAAGGATGACAATGCAAATTAAAGACTACAATGTAGTGCGCTAGTGTCGTAGAAGCGTGTTGGAGTCTTGTAAGGACCAAGGAACGAGAATGTCTTAGAAAATAGAAAATTAAATGCTTCTATCTGATTGTTAAGAACTCACAGAACATAGGGGAATGACAGAAAGTGATAGAACTATAATAAAGAAGTAGAGATGACAAAGATAAGGAGAAGAAAGGAAATACTTATTATCATGCAAGTGATGAAGCTTCAAGCTCATGGGTATCTTCAATGCCTATACACAAGAGGGAGAGAGAAATTGTCGAATGGCTATATAGGGGCTTGCCTCAGTCAAACCTCATTTTAGTGTTCCCACCTCCACATAAAACCAGATAGATGGAGAGAAAAATAGAAAGAAGTAAGGAGAATTTAAAGCACTAAAAAATAGTGTTATGCTACTCAACCAAGTAATAGAGGAGAGGAGTGAAAGCTTGCCACCTCCACCAAGAGCACTCAAGGCTCCTTGGGGTAGAAAATGAGAGGAACTCAAACCTGATACTACAATGTTTTTTTGTTCCACACTTTCTCTACTAAAGTGGTGGAGTGTTGATGTTGTTGTTGTGAAGTGTAAAGTGTAGGGAGATTGAAGAGATGGTGAAGAAGCTACTTAGAGCTTGAGAAGAGCTTGTGAAGCTTGTGAGGGAATTGGAGAAGCTCTTAGAAGATCTAAAGGGATGTGTAGAAGATGTGATGCATATGTAAGGAGTGAATTTTAAGGGGAGATGAAGATGGCCATATTCGGGTTGGTTGGATGAGGAGAGCATTACAAATCAACCCCCAATGGGAAGTGTAACTCCTCTATAGGCTCCAGATGCAGGAATCTATTAGGGACGTAAGCGTGTCGCACGAACGTCTACGCATCGCGCAAGCATCCCCGATAGAAACGCCTCCACCGACGCTCAAAATAGTTTCCAAGTGTGATGCAAGCAGTGGGCTCAGGTTGAATTAAGTCTCTGAACTTGGTTTTCTAAGGTGGATAAAGGAAAAAAGGGGATTTGCACGTGGGGTGCAAATTTGCTCTTATACATTTTTCTCCCACTTTAGCAAGCACGAACACTGATGAATGCTCGATAAAGTAGATCAAGAAAGAGTAGGGTTAGAAATGTATACCTAGATTGTCGAGGAAGCAGACCACGATCTAGCGAACCCAAGAGTGCAAGATCAAAAGAGGACTCCATAATCCCACATAACTATGAAGATGAAGAAAGAGCATATACTCAGGATGAAGAAGATGTAGATCTTCAATCCAATATATACACAAGAGAAGAGAAAGAAATGAACAAAGCGCATGGTGAAAGAAAAACCCACTTA
The DNA here is from genome assembly GCA_007258455.2 of Sequoia sempervirens. Lineage (NCBI taxonomy): Eukaryota > Viridiplantae > Streptophyta > Pinopsida > Cupressales > Cupressaceae > Sequoia > Sequoia sempervirens. The sequence continues at coordinate 47,692 of VDFB02029611.1, read as the reverse complement.
GGAGTAGAACCCGCAACACAAAATAGGAGTGATAAAAGAAAACCCCACTTGAGGAGGAGAACTCGTATCACAAAAGAGGTGATAAAAGCAAACCTTGCTCGAGGAGGAGAACCCGTATCACCAAAAATCACGTGGTGAAAACAAAACCCGCTTAGGAGTGGAACCCGCACCACAAAAGAGGTGATAAAAGCAAACCCCACTCGAAGAGGAAATTTGTATCACCAAATAAGGATGTAAAGGAGCTCTATAGGTTCTCAGTCCTACAGAGCAAGTAAGCAAATAGTCACGCAGACCATCATCAAGTTGAAATAATTTCAAAGGGGTCCCTCGAGAACCCTTCAAAAGGAAATGGGGTCCACTCAAGGGACACACTACTTGAAAATTAAGGTCTAGCCAGGCTCCCCCCACGCTAGACATAAAGTTGTGAAATAAGTCTAATCAGGTTGCCCCCAAGCTAGATGCCATTGAGTTCATTTGAGAGGAAAAGCTTTCAAAGAGTTCCCTTGGGAACCCTTCAAAATAAAAAAGGGGGCCCACTCAAGGGATGCTTCAATTGAAGGAGAGAGTGAAGAGAGGGGCCTTTACGAAGGACAAACATCTCCAAGATAAGTTATCATTGCCCCCAGTATACAGGGGAGGAGAACCATGCAAGATACTTAGAACGAACAAGATAGAGGTAAACCTCGATATCACTTGTCAAGCGAAGAAAAGGAAGGTGCATCAATCAAACAGGAGTTTGATGGCATCTGAATCGAGAATTTTTTCTATTTTATCCTTCAAGGCTTTACATTCACTTGTGGAATGGCCAAGCACTTAATGGTATGCGCAGAAATAACATTTTCCTCCATCATGTTTATGAAGTTTATTACGTGTAGGAGAGGGAAGAGTGATTAAGTGGGCTTTTAGAAGCCACAACAAAATGCACTCTTGCTTGGATAAAGAATGAGGAGCAGGAAGAAAACCTTTCTCTTGTGGAGAAAATTTTGACTGCTCACAAGAAGAAGATACAAAGGTAGAAGAAAAAGGAGGATCTTCATAGATAGCATTATTCCGGCAAGGGGGATCAAACTCTTCTACAAGATTTCCATCATCCTTCTTGAGAGGATTACCAACATTAAAATCCTTTAAAAAAAATGTGATCATCTTCCTTAGAAGGAGGATCAACACTAAGAAAATTATAATTTGCATTCACCTTACCCTGTGATACAAAAGAGTAACCATCTTTGATAGCGGGTGTGAATGATGTCATCAGAAGGTCTAAATGGATCTAGTCAGCCTTATATTCCTTAATGAAGGAATCTGTAAAGTCTAAAGAACCCAAATCATCATCAAGACATGCATTCCTTTAAGGAGAGGTAGGAATAGACTGAAGAAAATCCCATAGTAAGACCTTATCTAGAGTAACCCAAGGTTGCTCGACAAGATCACAACCACTAGGTGCTTTAGTCATAGGTTTGCGAGCTAGAGGAAGACTAGATCATTTACTCATTCCATTCCCATAAGTATGGGATGTCGCTCTATCAAAGGGAGCCATAGAGAGATCAGGAGAGTCACTATCAAATGGAACACCATTAATAGAACAAACCCTTTTAGAAGAAGGACCAGCTGGAGTCACGTAAATAATCAGTCTCTTTGGCCTTTGAGAGGTAGCAGAGACATAGATTGAATTTACTGAATCATCACAACTAGTAGAGCAATTCTTTAAATACATATTCTCAACGTCAATCCAAATAGGATAAAATGTGGAATAATTATTCAAAGAAACATTCTCAACATCAATCCAAGGAGAATAAAATGTGAAAAGAGGTTCATCATTTTCTAATGCATCATCTCTGGAAGAGAGTGCATCAGAACAAATATAGGATCCATCATCCATAAATGCAACATCTCTAGAAGAGAGTGCATTAGAATGAAGATAGGACTCATCATTCACAAATGCAATGTTCCTAGAAGAGAATGTATTGGAATGAGGGGTAGATACATCATTCAAAAATGCATCATATCTAGAAGAGAGTGCATTGGAATGAAGTTTAGGTAGAGTAACATTGGGAAAGGTATCAATGACTCCATCCTCTTCAAACAAAATATCCTCTAAAGTAAGAGGACTTTCATGAGAAGGATCAAAGAAACCAAGTGACATGGGAAAATCCAATTCACCATCACATACATTAAATGGAACATCATTAACATTTTGAACAAAGTGAGATACTAAACTAATAAAAGAAGATATTAAATTCATTATTATTTTTTCAGTATTTTCTATGTTCTAGTAATTCATGTTTTCGAAGGTCTCTAGAGTAGAATTTGAGGTAAAAACTTGTGTCAGTCCCTAAAATTCAACTACTGAAGGCATTGGTATTTTAGGGACTAAACCAGTTGTTTAGAAGACCTTTTCCAATGGTGCAAATGGTTCTGAATTCCAAGCACTGAGTCAAAAGTTATGACCCCACCAAGTAGGGGTAAATAAATTCCTAGTTTTTCAAAGAACACTATTCTTCACGTCGAGTTCACCAAAATTTAGAAGAGGGGGATTCGCTACTCATGAGTTCTCTTCGTTCAGAGAGCCTCACAGGGTGAACTTCCCTATACTATCTCAATAGAACAACAATGAGAGTTTTAGAATATGAAAGAGTAGGTCACAAATATTCTTTGGACAAACTGACAAGCTCTTGGCCAAAGGACAACAACGTAGATTATGCACTACAGTGTGGCACGCTAGCATCCTAGAAGCATGCTAGAGTCTTGTATGAACCAGAGAATGAGAATGTCTCAGAAAATAGCAAAGTAAATGCTTCTATCTGATTGCTCAGAACTCATAGAACATAGGGAAATAACAGAAAGTGATAGAACTGAAATAAAGAAGTAGAGATGATAAAGATAAGGAGAAGAAAGGAAATACTTATGACCGTGCAAGTGATGAAGCTTCCAACTCATGCGTGTCTTCAATACCTGCACACATGATGGAGAGATAAATTGTTGGGTGGCTATATAGGGGATTGCCTCAATCAAACCCTATTTTGGTGTTCCCACCTCCACGGACAGCCAGATAGATGGAGAGAAAAATAGAAATGAAGTAAAGAGCACTTAAAGCACTACAAAACAGTGTTATGCTACTCAACCAAGTAATAGAGGAGAGGAGTGAAAGCTTACCACCTCCACCAAGAGCACTCAAGGCTGCTTGGGGGATAAAATGAGAGGAACTCAAGCCTCTGTTGGAATGGTGTTCTTTTCCACACTTGCTCTATTGAAGTGGTGGAGTGTTGATGTTGTTGTTGTGAAGTGTAAAGTGAAGGGAGATTGAAGAGATGGTGAAGAAGCTACTTAGAGCTTGAGAAGAGCTTGTGAAGCTTGTGAGGGAAGTGAAGAAGCTCTTAGAAGATCTGAAGGGATGTGTATAAGATGTAATGCATATGGAAGGAGTGAATTTGAAGGGGAGATGAAGAAAATGACCATATTCGGGCCGATCGGCCGAGGAGGGTGTTACAAATCGACCACCAATGGGAAGTGTAATGCCTCTATAGGCTTCAGATGCAAGAATCTAGTAGGGATGTAAGCATGCCCCGCAGACGTCTACACGCCACACGAGCATCCCAGATAGAAAAGCCTCCACCGACTCTCAAAACAAGTGCCAAGTGTGATGCAAGTAGTGGGCTTAGGTGGAATTAAGCCTCCAAACTTGGTTTTCTAAGGTGGATAAAGGAAAAAAAGGGTTTTGCACGTAGGGTGAAAATTTGCTCTTATACATTTACCAAACTATGCAACCCACTCCATCTGGAGCCATCCCACACTGTGATGGCCGAATGTGTTTATGTTCCTATAAAGAAACAAGATATATCTAAAAATATTTCTCTATCTTCCTCATCTAGTGCATCAAAGCTCACTTTAAGTATGTTTTTAATGTCTTTGGGCAATAATCTAGAGACCTTATTTAATTGAGCTTCCCAATATTCCTTCGAATTTCCATGCACAAGTCCTCCTAATACCTTAAGGAATAAGGGTAAGCCCTTTTAGACTTCTAAAAACTTTTTAATAAGATAATCAATTTTTTTCATTAGAGAGGGTTGTAGGAAATCATGCTAGCAAAAGAGTTCCATGGCATGTTCGAGTTTTAATTTTTTCATTTTGTAAATTGAATTAGAAGAGATTCCCCAAGATGTTAGAATGTCAACATCTTGACTTGTAACCACAATCACACTACCCTCTCTAATATTTTCTTTTATTGGCAATAGAGAATCTAATTGATCTAGATGATCTACATCATCCAAGAAAATAAATACCTGAACATATTTCAAATGTTCTGCTAGAATCATTTTTCCTTCTTCTACATTATCAAATGATATATATTTCGAGCCACCAAGATCTTGGAACATTTTTTTCTGATTTTCATGCAAGTTTTTAGCTAATGTGTCTCGCACATTATAAACAAAATTGCATCTATATATAGAGAATATTTTCTTGTTGTAATATTCTTTTGCCAATGTGGTTTTTCCACATCCACCCATACCAATGATCCCCACAATTTTTACCTTTTCAAAAGTTTCCAAGACACTTCTTTCAAAGTCTTGTACCATTTCATGAAGATCCATAGGATGTTTGGCTACCACCAATGAAATATTTCTTCAATGCTTTAGTATGTAATTTACAATATTCTTCAACATTCCTTCGTCACTATACAATTTAGAAAAAAAATTAAAAAATCACCCAAATTAGTTTTTTCTAATATAAATGTAGAACTCAAATTAATTCCATTTAATCGACATATTTTTTTACTAATAGACAAATATCAATTATTAATATAAATTGAAAAGACGTAATTAAAAAATAAAAATAATGACATGTTTTACATACAAGCAATGCTAAAGAAAAACATTAAGTCACATAACATGTATCAATATGTCCTTTCACAAAGACTCATGTTTATCCTTAGTCAAGATTACCACATAAGGAAGAGTAAAAGAGCCCATGATACTCTCCTCAAGAAAATAAATCAAATATTAATAATCTCAATACATACCAATAAGCTAAATGAAGTCTACTCTAGAAAATAAAACTTTTTCAAGTGCTAAAATGTCTAGGATATCAACTAAAATGTGTAAAAATCACAAATTGAATAAAAGATACATGTGGCTTAATCTAGAAAAATTACATGGATGGATAAGAAGAAGAAAATTGCCTCCTTATGGATAAAAAGGTTAAAAACATTGTTCATATCTTAAAAATACTATTCATGGATTAGAAGCACTATTCACAACCTAAAATGTGTGTTCTAAAAATAATATTCATGCCAAAACATTATTCATGTTGAAAGCACTGTTCATTGATAGAAACACTATTCACATTGAAATCACTATTCATTGACAAAAAACTCTATTCACAAGATTGTATGACCTTAAATTGTCCCAAATACTCGTAAGTCCAAATATGACATGATTTATATGGATGTAAGTGTTTTGACATCTTTTAAGCATGATGATGAGGTCCTTTTTGCACCAAGATGCATCAATTACAACCTCATGGTCAAAAACCTTAAAATTTAGATAAGAAAATTAAAATTTGGAGCTATGATACCATGTTAGAGATGATAGGTAGCTTCATAGAAGCTAGGATCAACTAAAATAATTCTTTTATAATAGAGTAACATCTAATAGCTAAAAACCTAAGGAAAAGATGCAAAAGATGTGTATATTGGCGCATTCGTTCATTTATTCCATTGTTCACTAATAAAAAATACAAGATACACATCCCCATTTTTCAAGAACACATAAAGTTGAAAAGAAATCTAATGATACATGTCACAAGATTGAAAAAATAAAAATAGGAAAAAAAATCCTAATTAAGACTCCCTAATTAACTTACAATAATGTGTGAATATTAATTTCAGACCAACATAATTAAACAATAATATTTGAAAATTTTAATAGATCATAGAGAGAACAATCAAAAGTATTAATTAGAGCATACTAAAAACACTTTTAGAGAATTTATGTCAACAACACCATTCTAAGTCCATTGCATGATTGTATGTTGTCTACAAGCCTTGTCTCATATTGTTAAATCAACTTGTCTTCGGGTTTGACTAAGGAGAACATAACCCTTATAAGTCAACATATTTCTTGAAGGTGTTTATAAAGATTTTCAATTCATTAGACAAATTCAAACAACAAGAAAATGGGACAAATAGCTTCTAGAAACATGTATAGTCCTACAATAGATATGCAAGTATTAATTTAATTTTTACATTTAATTTTAGTTATTTCAATCATGAATCCTACCTCTTTTATCTAAATTAATCTGTTACATAATTTACTTAATTTAATTTATTAATCTAAATAAATGGTGGGAAACCATTTATTCTTAACAAAATATGAAGTAGCTAATAAAAATTAGCATCAATCTTATGAATGAAATAAAAATAACACTTGCATCTAAAGGAGGTTTAAGGCTTACACTGATTAATATGTTAGAGAGTACGTGTTTGTGCATGGATGTGTATGGATGCCATGTGCTGCAAATTCTAGTTGTATGTGGCTGGATTAAACATTTAATAATAAGTGCTAAATACTAGAATGAAGTAAGCTTAGACAAATCTAGATTGTTTCCTTGAAGAAATTAAGTATTATCTAATTTTGAAATATTTGCATACAAATTTCAAACATAAAGCAATGCAAATAAAAATAGAAAGTTTCCATCAAATTGTCAAAATATTGAAATGGATATAGAATGTTCCCATCCAGTTGGAAAATCAATATTTGTCTAGCTTTTACGTGATAAGTGAGACTTTGGAGGCTGTGATATTTTGGAGGCTTTTACTAATTTACCATTAAATGACAGCTAAAACTTGTTTTTTGATGACTCAACAATGGTTTGCAGACGTGAGACTTGTTTGAGGCTCAAATCTCAGAATATGTCTATCGACTAATTAATGAAATGTTTCAATAAATATACCGATAGGAAAAATTTAAATCAGAATTCAATTTGATAATAAATCTTTCCAATCTATGTTAAATAAAGAAGAGATTCCATTGAAGAAAAACTACATTGTATTCTGAGATGTAATATATCATAACATTGATAAAAGGAAGGTACTATTTAATACTTACTCCTCATTCTTGACAATGGAGCCTTTAACATATGAAATCTCTTGCAATGCCAATTTCCAATCCTCAAGCATTTCTGAAGTATATCTGGCCTTAGCTTCATGCTCAGAAAATGCTTTAGCATAGATTCCTTTTCCCTTACAAATCCAATGGATATCACTGGGATCAACATTGTAGAACACATAAATAATTTTCTTGTAAGTTTTGAGCATAAATGATAGCTCAGTCACTACATATTTGGGTGAAAGTACAACAATATGAAGGAAAGAAGATTTCATGGCCTCTTGTATTTTAGATGGTATGGAATATCCCAGTTCAAGATTTGATTCATCTAAGAAAACTTCAAGTCCCATGAGTTTGAGGGTGCGGTAGATAGAGGCAGCCAATGTTTGCTTGGTGTCAGGGCCACGATGGTTATGAATACATCATAGGACACCTTTTTTGTTGGAGTTGAAGACAATGTAGATGTAGATGGTGGCATAATTTTGTGAAAGGCACTACTAATCTCATTCGCCCTTCTCATGGAATTAAAATGAAACAAACATGGGTGTAGAAAGGATAGAAAAGAATGGAAAGACACAGTGAGCCAAGAGATAAAAAGTAGTATAAATAATGTGTGGATGCTCATAGATTCCCGTCAACTTTCCTAACATGGTTTTGAAAGTGCATCCAAAATGCGCATAGATTCCTGCCAGATATGCTTGTGTGACCTCCTAATGGCTGAAAATTTGTTGGTTGCATATGAAAACCAGCAAACAGATGTGTTTTTTGTCCCACCGGGCATGCCAAAACTATTAGGGATCCAAATCTACACCCTAATGCCAAGCTGTGAACAAACTTAGCAGGTTTGGATGTAACATGGGCTGCTTTTAGGTTGCGGGTGTCCTATTCAAAAGTAGACCTCTAGATTATGGGCTGGCTTCCCCTTTTGATGCCACCTAACTACTAATTTTAGAGTTAAAGGGTAAGAATTGTATGAAAAATGAACCTAATACTGAAAATATCTAAGGTGATACACCAAAAAACAACTAGGACCTGATAACAACCTATCACATTCAAATCAATTATCATAAAACTTGGCTTACACAACTCATTTTTAAAATAGTTTACATAAGTAATTTATAAGGAGGTCTCTAAAAAGGGATTTTAGAAGGAAAACAAACGTTTCATAACTAACAATACTATTTAACAACACAACTTATAACCTGTTAACATACATTTTCTGCTAAATAGATGCCTAAACATGAGACAAGTTTTCAAGGATAGATAAATTTTCACAAGACAAACTGATCAATCATTAACAACATACCATGAAACATGAAATGAGAAGGTAAAATTCTCTATTTTATTAATTCAAAGTGCTTACTGTATCACAAGTCCATCTGAGTTACAATACTGCTCCATGAAAAACTACTCCAAAACAAAGTTATCCTACTGTTGGAAAGAAAGAACTAACTCCAAAATGCAAAAACAAGCTACTTAAACAAAAAACCCACCAAAACCCCTCACACATGTCCATCTAGAAGGTTCTTGTCAGATGCAACAATGAGGCCAAAAAAGAACCTTCTAAAGTCACTCCAAAATGCCTCGAAAATGGTGAAAGGTCAAGCTCATACTCAAGTCATGCTAAAAGTGTGACAAAACTCCCTCCAAAGTAGCACATATTTCTCCAAAACAGTCAAAGGCTTCACCCCCACACTCTCCTCATGTTTGTAAGCCAATCATTTTGTCTCCTAGCTTTGACTCATGCAATATGTGTGTTTTGGAAACACAAGACTCCAAAAAAGGCATTAAAGATAATAAATTGATTAGGTGATTCATAATACATCACTTAATCAAGTTATTTTACATTTCAAAGCAAAGTATAAGAGGGGCCACCATCAATATGAATTACATTACATTTGCAAGTGAAAAATATCAAAGTGATAAGCAAATCACTTAAATGATATTTTTATATTTTTGAAACAAGTGCAAAAAACAATAATGAAATGCCAAAATGCTTTCAAAATCATTAAACAAGGTTACAATTCCTCCAAGGCACTTGATCATTTTACTTTTCTCATTCTGCACTCCAAGGCCACATGTGGTCAACATTCTTTTGATTTTCAAAGGAAAAATAAAAGGCTCAAGTTTGGCCTATATGGCCGACCTCCACACTTCTTGGAAGGAATATTCCAAGTCTTCAAGGCACTAAGGAATTCATTATGAAAAGGTCAAAGGCATGATTTGTGACTTGGCTTACTCCATATGTTTCATTGCTTGAAGGACTTAGTGTTATTCCTTGCATACACGCCCCAACTTTTGCTTGGAAAAGTTGGGGACCCCCTCTTCTATTCTTCTTTTTTTCTTTCTTTGTCTTTGTCAGATATGGTACCATAACATAAAATTTTCCAAGATTCATGTTCCTAGTTCCATCCTGATCTCGGTTCCCCGTTTTGTTCGGGTGTCGTCCCATCTCGTCTCGTCTTGTTCTCCGTCCTATTTTTGCTTCATCTTGTTTTTCATTGTTGAGTTGTTCGTTTGTCTTGGTCTTCATCTTTTCATCGTCGTTTTTCCGTCTTCGTCCTTGTATCGCTTGTTTCTAGTTTCATGTCATTCACTTTGGTTTTTGCATCGTCGTTTTTGTGTTTTAATCTTGAAAACACAAAAAAAATTAAAAATTACAAAATAAAGAAAATGAGAATAACATGAAAACAAAAAAAAAAAATCAAAAATCAAATCAAAAAAATTATAAATTCAAGTTTAAAAGAAATTTATTTATTCTTAAATTTTAAATAAAATATTAAAAAATAAAATTAAAAGGATTTATAAAGTTAAAATTTGGAAAATTAAATGAATTTTAAAGTTTTCAAAAAAAAAAGTAAGAAAAATTTCATCTTTTAAAACTTGAAAATAAATAAGTTTCTTTTATTTTTAAAAGTTTTTTAAATAAAGAAAGTTTCCCAAATCTTTAATAAATAAATCTTTTTAATTTATTTAAAAAGATTGTGAATTTAAAATCATAAAATAAGATTAAATATTAAATAAAGTCTTTAAGACCTTTAAAATCTTGAAAATAAAAAATAAAAATAGAGTTCTGTTGGACCCAGACCCAAACCCGAACAAAATTTTGGGTGGAAATATTTTTAAAAAATTTTAGGTCCAAGTTTTGTTCCCGTCCCGCCCCACATCATTGGCAGAAATCATAATGAACTTTGTCTCAGACAAAAAGAAATGTTTTGGTTTGAAATTGATATCATTCCTGCATAAAATTGAATCTGCTCCCGACCTACTCTCGCTCCGCTTCCGCTTAGTACCAATTGCCAACCCGACCCCACTTTCGATGGCACAAGGGAGAAAATAAAAGGGCGAGGATCACTTTCAATCCCACTTCTGACGAGCATGCATTCGGGGAGGAAACATAAGTAAGGGCATATAAACTGTTGACATTCCGACTCAAAAGATGTCGTCTCATGAAATACGATTGACAATTGAAAGCCAAAGTCCACGGCCTGTGATAATATTACCCCTGCTTATATTGAAATGGGGACTGAGAAATGAAGTTTAGCGCTGATCGAATTGTAAGGACAAAGATTCTCAAAGAATGTTATAGCTACAATCTACCTTGGTGGCCGCTATGCAGCAAAATGTGAAAGCATCAACATGGCAATTGAATTGTTTTAAGCATGGTTTCAGAGGCGTCCTCTCATGAAATGGAATGATTGCAGAATACACCAGAAATGGATTTATTGAGAAGGTCTCACATACTCTTCAAGCAATGGCTCTTGTAAACGTTCATGCAATGTGAGAATGGTGAAGCATGGACGAGGCATGTAAACTGTTTGACAGGCTGCTGCAAAGATCTGGTGATCTCCTATTGTGCCAGTGATTACAACGTATATACAAATAGATCTGTTACAAAGGATCTTGAAACTTTCAAGCAAATGCGATTGGTTGTTGAAAAGCTAAATTCCACACCTTTGCCAGCATCCTCTGCCTTTGTGCATGAAATTTGGAATGGACAAGGCAAATCAACTATTTGAAAAAATGCATTAGGGAATGGGGCGCCATGGATATCATGATTGCAGCATACCCATTAAAATGTAGGTCCAATGATAGGCATTCAAAACTTCCAAGTAAATGTAATTGGTAGCTATAAATTCAAAGTCCGCGACCTTGTGCCAGCATCCTTGCCAGCACCAATTATGTGGAATCATAGACAAATGCACGTGAGCTGTTATACAAAATGCCTCCAAGAGAACTCATCTCATGAAGTGGAATGGTTGCAAAATATGCACCAAATGAATGATGTATTTGTGACTGTCCTAGAAGAAACAATGTATGCAAAATGCGAAAGTATATACCAAGCATCGATCTGTATGATAAAATGCCTCAGAGAAGGGCGACATGATATGTGATCTTTGACAGAATGCCTCAAAGAGGTGTCATCTTCTAGAAACGGAAAGGCATGCATGCAAAATGTTGAAGCAGAGACATGCAAGTGAACTGATAAACAAAATTCCTTTGAGGAATGTAGTCTCATGGAGTGCGCAATTGCAAGATATGCAAAATGGAAGTAATGAAAGGTTTTAGAGACTTTAAGCAAAATATAGTTGGTGGGTTTTAAAACCATAACCCACGATTTTGATTAGGATCCTCCATGCATATGTGCATCGACACCCATCGAAGCATACAAGTTATGTAAACTATTTGACAGAGGCTACTTGGTAATAAATGCATGCAAAGAATGGAAGCATAGATGCGAGCATGTGAAGTATTTCACAGAATCCCTCAATGAAATGTGGTCTCAAACAAAATGATCTCAGGTCAATGCATGATATGGGGCAATGGATGCAAAGTATTCATCTATTTGTTGGAAGGTAGAAACAAGGTCTATGAAATATTTGGCAAAAGACCTGAAAGAAATGTAGTCTTATAGAGTGCCAGAATATAGTGAGAACCTACATGCGTAATGCGAAAGCATGGCTAATATGTGGGTTGTTTGACAAGGAGCTCAAAGAAATTTCATCGCATAGAATAAAATCATTGCAGGAAGTTCCAGAGTGGGGAGCGAAGAAGAGCTAAAGTTTTAAATCCATGTGAATACCTTTATTATGAATATTATTTTGGTTTTAAAATAATATTAATTTAAAAGCAGATTTATATTTCAATTATGAAATTTAAAGTATATTTGCATTTAATTGAAATATTTTGGAATTTTAATTAATTAAGTTTTATTAATTAATGTATTCTATTGTTTATAGGTATTATTGAGGAGAATATTATTTTGCAATCAAGATGACATGCAAATCAAAAATGTAAGAGAGGTGATTTTTTGAAGAGATAATGAAACTGGCAGTGAATTGAACACTTTGCAATCCAAACTTGAAGTCACTTCTAGGAAAGATGTTGATTTTATGCTGCTCATTGTGCAAAGGGGGAACTCAAAGTCAGATTGGAAACTATAGCCATTAACTGAAGCCAGACTAGAGGATGAAGTTTCAACTAAAACTAACTAAGAGCAAACTGAAATTAGCTGAGGACAAACATGAGATGAAACAAAAAGTTATTTTTCTAATTTAATTGTATGCACAAAAAGCTACAACTTTTTCATGTTTCAATTCTGGAGAGGGAATTATGGAATTTTGAGCTACAAATTATAAAATCAAGCTCATTGTAAAGTGTTAGACACTTAGGGAAAATAGTTAGAAGTTTTTACAGCTTAGCTGATTAGAGTTTTACAATAGGATAGGTGATGTATTTTTCTGATTTTCTTAGTTTAGATGGAGGTAATTTGAAGATATGGGTTTATGTACACTAGTGATCTTGCCAAATTTGTAAATGTTGCTTATCTGTTTCATTAACAGTAGAAGTAGCCAAACTTAAAACTGCTTTAGGTTATGCTTTGGGATGATGTTTGTTTTATTAATCATTTGATTTGGAAAGCTTTCAAGGAATGGAGTTCTATCTTTTCTTTTGTTCGAATGATGATTTGCAATCTTCCATTAATATTTTCACTATGAATGAATAGTTGTGTATGGATTACAGGTTGATTTGTTTTGTAGTTCTAGTTTAGGAACTCCTTGGAAAGCAATAGGTCTGATTAGTTGAATGAATCAACATTCCATTTCTTTCTATGTCCCTGATCTATCTTTTTCCTTTTCTTTATACCCCCCTGTTAGAGTAGGTTTAAATAAGAATTTGATCTTACAACAATCAAGATGCTCAATAACTAGCAGGCCCCTTGAACATTACAATTACATTGACCATTGAGCAATATCAGCATAGTTGAGAACCAACTACTAGGACCTTGGGAGTTAGATTACCATGTGTTGTCTTTCTTTTTTAGGAGAAATAGAATATAGATATTTTGTTTAAATGTTGTTATGCTCTTTTGACCATCAATAGGGTTGGTGCTAGAAGGAGGGAACTTGAGCAATTTTGGATTGGTGTGAGTTGGAGTGGGTTAGCTCTTGGAAAACCTAGCTCCGATAGGCAACCCTTCGTGTATACCTGGATTTATTCATGAAATCCCTGGTTACATGTATGATAGGCTTCCTTTATTTTTCCCTAACAGTGGACAAAATGCTTCTAAACATGTCAATATTTGCAGGGATTTAGCCATTTTTCTCTAGATTCAACATGAGGATATCATCTGTCAATTATTCATCAAAACACTTCAAGGTACAATGAGGCAATGGTATGTTAATCTTCCATCAGATTCTATTTGTTCATGGATAGAATTAAAAATCTCGTTCTTAGATCAATTTGATCCTTATATGCATATGTGAAACCCATCACTTCAATTTACAGCCGTGAAAAGATTACCACATGAATCAAAAATGCAATTCAATCACAGATTCCTTCTTATGTTTAAGCGAGTTATAGATTCAAATCTAGTTATTGATGATCATGTGGTGAAAGAACATTACTATTGGGGTTTGCATAATTTATTGGTAGCAAGAATTAAATGTTGTGGTAAAGTTACCACTATATGGGATGCATTTAACAAAGCTCTCTTGTTTGCACAATCTGGACAAGACATTAGAAACATGCCTAATCAAGGTAAGAAATATAATGATCTTGTACTCAAAAACTACCACCCTTCACATCTTTGCACTGGTTTATTCACCACGCCTAACCACATGAAAAGTCAAGCTTTGCAAAAGCCAACGAAAAAGCTAAGTATTCCACTTGCTGATGAAGTTGTGACTATATCCACTCTTTTTGGTCATATCCCAACACATAATCCATTACATCGCAATGAAATTGCAAGCAAGAGATTTGATGAGAAAATATATCATTTAGATGTTTTGTTTGAAAAAGAACATGAAATGGATATAAAGTCAAAACATAATGGAAATATCAAGTTAGAATATTGTTTCAATGGAAACGTTAATACTAATGATGATATTGAAAGAGATGAAATATCAACATAGGACTATTGTCATGAGAAATCAACAATACCTTCAAACGCTTTGAACAACTCTTCCAATCGTGAGGATAATTAGCATGATGAGGGATGGAAAAAGGATTGTGAGAGATGTTGGTTAGATATCCCACGTGAGCAAAGTCTACTAAGGGATAAATTGGAAGAACTAGGAGATCCGAGGCTATTAGAACTCACTGGGCCAAATACATGTAGGATACATCCAAAAAATTAGCATTCCTAGGTGGATTGCCATGTTTTCTTGGGTAGGATGGAATTGTATTTCAGACAACAAATCACTGTTGAAGAAATATTTATGGAAGATCCTTGGAGTACGTATCCCCTTAATGAGGAAGATGAAACAACTAGCATACATGAAAATAATAATGACTCCCTTTGAAATGATGAGAATAACTGTGAGAACATGTTGAGATCTTCCCCATCATTTGATGAACTTGATCCTTGCAGCAAGATGGATTCAACAACTATTGAAGCTTCTCTACCTTGTGTAGATCTGCTCGATGTGGAAAATGAGTTTATCGATGCATTCATAGATTCTTTCATGATGATCGATAAGGGAGAAACATCTTTTGATGAGTTAACACAGGAAAATGAATTTGCTGGTTTGAATGATGAACACATAGAAACTGAGAACAACGTAATTACGAATGAGGTTGCAAATGAATCTCATGGTGAGATACACAAAGTTGAATGTCAAACTGATTCTTCAAAGGAGAAAGATCAAATGGACATTCAAGTTATTCAAGGGCTACTTGATAATCATTCAGATTAGACTTACCCTTGTCAGGAAAATAAATTGGATCTCAGTGCTAATCAAGACACCAACATTGATGAAATTAGTGGTTAGTTGTAGCAAGGTGTGAACAAATGGCGACTCCAAAGAATATCAAGAAAGTGATCAAGAGGTTGTCTCAAAAGTTGAATCCCTTCAACATGATGAAGAGAATGAAATGAGGGAGTATTTTCTTGGTTTTTATTATGTTTATTCAAATGTGATGTTTGAAGAAAGTCCTTGCTTACCATGCACTAGTGAATTTGATCTTAACAGTGATGAGCTTGACACTGACTTGCACATTCTAGTTGACGATAGGCATAAACATGAATTGAAGAAATGTTTTCCTGAATTTGATTTTGTTTATTCAAATGAGTTGTTCAAAGACAATACTTGTTCACCTTGTATTAGTATTTATGACATCAATGGTGATGAACTGGATGCTGATTTTCAAACTCTTTTGGGTGACATGTTTGAAGAGAGTGCTAACAACAATGCTTCAACTCAAAAGGAGCTAGGTTTGCAAAACTTGCAAGTTGACAACATGGGTGATTTATTGCTTAGTCCTCCTGAGGAGACCCGGATAATTTGTGACTCTATGCCCAAGATGAAAGCAACAATTTTGGCACATGAATGTTCTAGTTGCATAACAAACCTTGTTGTAGGTGATCCATATGAGATTCATCATTTTGGTTTCCCTTCTCAAGTAAGTGGTTCTGAATTCTTGTTGTCCGGAAAGATTTCCAAGTCAGGTAAAGAAAATGTTGAGCAAATTTATTTTAAGGTTGAGGAAGCTAATCCTTTAATTGATTTTGCATGTACTTAGGAAGCATGATTGAGATTATTAATCCCTGTGAAGTCAAATACACTAGTTTGTTGTTAGAGCCTAGTGTCGATTGTGCTAGGGATATATATGAAATTTTTGAAAAAAGTTTAGATGTCTTGAATGTTGATGGCACATTGCTAACATATGTTCTTTATGTTGACATGCATGATTTGGAACAAAATGAAGTGGTGTTACATGAGCTGAGACCTCATAAAGAGGAGATCATAGAACATGAGCATGCCACAATAATTGAAGATCTTCTAAATCAGGTGGTGTCTTTTCATTATCCTTTGTGTTTTAATGATTTTCAATTTGATTATTACTTTGGGAAGAATAAAATGTGTTTGTGGGTAAATAATGACGAGGCCGAGAACCCGCAAATGTTAACATTTCAAACTTTATACCTTTAGAATGAATTTACTGCACATAAACTTTACATTTTTTAGTATAAGGACAAATTTGCTAGGTTTAGAACTGTACCTAGTAAGTTAAGATACACATAATGAAAAATTAGTCAAGTCAATGTACAAATTTTTATAGTTTTTATGTTTGTAGAGCTTGGTTTTAGAGTTAGTTTAGGATTAGGATTGGTTAGTGTTGGTTTTTGGTTTAGTTATTTTTTCTTGTTTTTGTTTTGTTTTTGGGTTTGTTTGTTTTCTTTTGTTTTTGGTTTTTTTGTTGTTTGTTTGTTCTTTTTGTTCTCATTTTTTTTTGTTTTCCCTTTTGCTGGTTCATTTTGTATGTGTTCTTTTCTTCTGCTCTTTTCTTTTTGTCTATTTCTTTTCTTTCTTCCGGGGGTTTGGGGGGTTCCCTCTCATTGACAATAAAAGTTGATTTATTGTATGCAAGTTATTCCAAAAGGTGAATCTATTAAGAGTCTATTGTTGGTATTTTCGAACACTTGATTAGTCAGTAGCTTTGAAAAATTTGATTTACCTTCATCCATATCAAGTTGGGGAATGTTAGCATGAATTGAAACTTGGTACATTATGCAGTTTTGGTGAATTTTTGAAAGTCTTTCACGATCTGCACACCTTAAGAAATCCATCAGTTAGTTTACATTGGGTGGGGTAGCTCTACTCCAAGTGAAAAATCTGAAGAGTTACATTTCTTTCATGATGCCCACTGTGGTTCTCAACCCACTACTTAGGCTTCACTACTTAAGGATTGAGGGAAAACTAGAAATTATGCTTCAAAAGAATCAACACCTGAGAAAAAGAGGAAATAAAAGAAATCTGAAAATGAAATCCATCAGCAAGGGTGACTCAAGTATCTCTACCAGGGCTAAAGACACCTGGTTGGTAGTAGACCGATGCTTGGAGAGAACCAGAGGTATCTCTGTCGAGGCTATAGATGCCTGTCTGGCAACAAAACTATGCCCAGGATATCATTGCATGTTAGAAATATAACTGACAACTACGTAGCTTGGGTAGAGTCTGCTCCACTTTGATCACAACAATGCTCATGGAGGGGAATGAATCATTTGCACACACAAATAGGTTTCAGTTTCATCTCAAACCTTTGTCACGTCCCAGTTTTGGTTGTGTTTGCACTTCTTAGTTTTCCTTGAACGAACGTAAACAAAAGCTTTTGGTTATTTGGAGGGTTGCGCATTTTCCCAGCCAAGTCACCATTTGTTATGCCTTGCATACATGCCCCAACTTTCGCTTGGAAAAGTTGGGGACCCCCTCTTCTTTTCTTCTTTTTTTCTTTCTTTGTCTCTGTCGGATCTGGAACCAAAACATAAAATTTTCCAAGGTTCATGTTCCTGGTTCCGTCCTGATCCCGGTTCCCCGCTTCGTTCGGGTGTCCTGTCTCGTCTCATCTTGTTCTCCGTCCCATTTTTGCTTCATCTCATTTTTTGTTGTTGTGTTGTTCATTTGTCTTGGTATTCGTCTTTTCATTCTTTGTCTTTTCGTTGTCGTTTGTCTATCTTCATCCTCATGTTGCTTGTTTCTAGTTTCGTGTCGTTCACTTTGGTCTCCACGTTGTCGTTTTTATGTTTTAATCTTGAAAATACAAAAAAAATTAAAAAATACAAAATACAAAAAGAGGAGAATAACACGAAAACAAAAAACAAAAAATCAAAAATCAAATAAAAAAAATGTAAATTCAAGTTTAAAAGAAATTTATTTATTTTTAAATTTTAAATAAAATATATATATATTTTTAATTTTAAAAGGATTTATAAAGTTAAAATTTGGAAAATTAAAGGAATTTTAAAGCTTAAAAAATAAAGTAATAAAATTTTATCTTTTAAAGGCTTGAAAATAAATAAGCTTTCTTTTATTTTTAAAAAGTTCTTTTTTTAAAATAAAGAAAGTTTCCAAAATCTTTAATAAACATATCTTTTTATTTATTTAAAAAGATTGTAAATTTAAAATCATAAAATAAGATTAAAAATTAAATAAAGTCTTTTAGACTTTTAAAATCTTGAAAATTAAAAATAAAAATAGAGTTCTATCCGGACCTGAATAGAACTTTGGGCGAAAATATTTTTAAAAAATTTTAGAGTCAAGTTTTGTTCCTGTCCCACCCCCACATCATTGGTGGAAACCGGAACAAACTTTGTTTCAGGAAAAAATAAATGTTTTGGTTTGAAATAAGAATTTAATCTTACAACAATCAAGATGCTCAATAACCAGCACGCCCCTTGAACATTACAATTAAATTGACCATTGAGCAATATCAACACAGTTGAGAACCAACTACCAGGACCTTGGGAGTTACATTACCATGTGTTGTCTTTCTTTCTCAGGAGAAATAGAATAGAGATATTCTGTTTAAATGTTGTTGTGCTATTTTGACCATCAAGTCTTAGCAATATTTCACAAGGCATAACAAATGCCTAAGTCAAAACACATTCTTAAGGCAAAAACACATGCCTAAGAAAAAACACATGCCTCAACCCCCACTTTACATTTACATGAGTTTCATTTTTTAAAACATGGGATACAAAATCCCATCGGCATCTAGAAGGGTCAAACGCTAATCATAAAAAGATAAAAAAAAATGTGAAAAACAACATCATTTTTTTCATCGAGCACTTTGGTAGAGACATGTTGCCGCTAGGGTTTCACTTGCACACACATAATGTGGAGATTTTGACTATTTTTTTAATGGAATTTGATGGGAAGTGTATAGAAACATAGGCAAAGGAATTTTCACACAA
This sequence comes from Sequoia sempervirens, assembly GCA_007258455.2. Lineage (NCBI taxonomy): Eukaryota > Viridiplantae > Streptophyta > Pinopsida > Cupressales > Cupressaceae > Sequoia > Sequoia sempervirens. Next base: position 28,396 of record VDFB02029611.1, on the reverse strand, counting down.
AAATCTATATTTTTTAGCTCTTTTGAAGGCCATTTGATGCATTTTTCCCACGGCCTATAGCATTTTCTAATGAACTTTGTTTCTTTTTTTTCTCTTGTGGTTGATTCATCTACTTTAGCCACCATGAGAAGCATTAAATGGAGCTTTTTGTTTATAGATAAAGCTTTGAATAGTAGCAAAATGTGAGCCAAAGCTCCAGATAAGCCAACCACTCCATTCACTTAAGATTTTGAGAAAAATAAAGCTCATTTCGAGCCTCCACACAAGTATAATGTTGTGAGATAGTTTCAGCTCTTGTATTTGAAGTTTAAAATACCCTACCCCAAGTGGGTTTTTGATATCCTTTTTAAAAAAAGGACTCTTTGGCTGTGGCCATGAAAGAATTGGCTAGGGTTTTGATACACCTTTGTCACTTTCTTGTAGACAAAATTCCATGTCATCTTTTAAATATCTTTGTATTTGCATTTGAGATAACTAGATTGTATTTGAGAATGAAATGAAGAAACCATAGCCACTGTTTGAAAGATATGAAATGGGTCTATTCTTATAATTATGTTCTTCCTTAAAATTCCATGATGGTTTTTTGAAAAACTTCAACATTTGCAATTTTTTTGTGAAAAACCCAAGTGGGTTTTCTATTCATTTGAAGAAATTTCAGATTCTTGTAAAAAACCCCAAGTGGGTTACCTTCAATTTGTAGTAAGATTGCTTTTTTACAAAAACCCCCAAGTGGGTTTTGGTGTTTTTGAAGGAAAAACCCCTACAAGCTGTAGAAAATGAGATGGGGTTTTGAATGCCTTTACATTTTTAGTTTTTTTTTTCCCTCTTTTGATAAACCCCATATGGGTTTTGCAAGATCATAATGTGAATGAGGTTTCATCAGAGAGTGATCAACTCCTTTCCACTCTGTAATTCTTGTTACCATGAAGGCTCTGCTTGTATTGATTTTCTGTATTCTTGATACTTGAAATAGACCCAGCTGGGGTCCTCACAATAGTGATCACCCCTTGCACTCTGTATTTGCATTTTTTAATCAACCCAGATGGGTATTCCATATTTTGCAAGAACAAATATATTTAGCTACAACCTCCAATAATGCATGAAATGAGTTTCCATTTTGATTGCTCTTTTTGAAAATAGCAACTCATTGCAATTCTCCTTCAATTTCTGGAACTTGTAATAATCCATATGGGTTCCTCCAAATGTGAAAAAAAAACTTAGTGTTTAAAAAGAACTAGATCTTCAAAGGAATAAAACTATTCCACCCCATCATAAATTGAGTGATCTTCTAAGAATGCACTTACATCAGAAATGTGCAGCTCATCTCACTCTTTCTTGAAACAAAATGGCCATTGCAGTGATGTTGAATAGCTGATATGTTCTTCTGACCTTCACAATTGTATCTAAAAATGTTATTTTTTCACTTCTGTTATGTGCATTCCTATTACATTCACTTATGCATGTGCAGTCCACATTTATTTCATCAATAGTAGATAACTCTTTTTTGTAACTGAATGTGATTATCATGTTGCTCTTGTGTTCTGAATTCAATAATCACATTTTTCCTTTGAAGGACTATAGTCATCTTCTTCATTAGATGAGATATTGAATAGATTATATTCATGCATTCCAGGGGTTTCCCATGCATTGAAAACTTTGTTCATTTAAAGTAGATGCACATTTCTTTTACAGGCACAAAATAGACTGTAAGTACTTACCTCTTTCTTGATGTGATAGTGCATAAGCATTTCTTGATGCGTTTTGCTTCCATCTGGTTCATTGCATATATCACTTGTGGAGGTAATCCTTGGGTCTAAGCAACTCAAGAAAATGTAGATGAAAGTTGTGGTTGATCATTATGTGACACCAAACAGGGCAGTTGAAAATTTTTACTACCCTTCCTTTCTTCTTCATCTATGATGCAATCTCTTGTCCATCTCTTGTTTTCCTTTAGTAAGGTCAAAAGAAAATTTTCTTTCTTGT
>VDFB02029611.1:0-26313 GCA_007258455.2 Sequoia sempervirens | reverse complement strand
TATAGGGTTGAGGGATTAGGGTAGAGAGTTTAGTTGTGTTTAAGGGTTGAGGTTTAGGGTTGAGGGATTAGTGTTGAGGGTAGAGGGTATTGGGTAGAGGGTTTAAGGGTTTGGTTTTAAGGGTTTAGGGTTGAAGGTTTAGGTCTCCCATCCCTCTATCTCCCACTACCTCTCTCTCCCACTCCCTCTCTTAGGTCTTCCCCCCACCCTAATCGAATAAGAGAGAGAGAGAGGGGGAGGGGGTTGAGGGTAGAGTGTTAAGGGTTGAATGTTTAAGGGTTGAGGGTTTAGGGTCTAGGGTTTAAGGGTTAAGGGTTGAGGGTTGAATGGTTTAAGGGTTGAGGGTATAGGGTTGAGGGATTATAGGTAGAGGGTTGAGGGTTAAGGGTAGAGGATAGAGGGTTTAAGGGTTTAGGTTTTTAAGGGTTTAGGGTTTAAGGGTTTAGGGTAGAGGGTAGAGGGTTGAGGGTTAAGGGTAGAGGGTAGAGGGTTTAAGGGTTTAGGGTTTATGGTTTACGGTTTAAGGGTAGAGGGTTTAAGGGTTTAGGGTAGATGGTAGAGGGTTTAAGGGTTTAAAGGTTAAGGGTTGAAGGTTTAAGGGTTGAGGTTAGAGTGCAGAGGGTAGAGTGTTGAGGGTAGATGGTAGAGGGTAGAGAGAGAGATAGGGTAGAGGGTAGATGGTAGAGAGAGATAGGGTAGAGGGTTGAGGGTTTAAGGGTTTAGGGTTTAGGGTTTAAAGATTAAGGGTAGAGGGTAGAGGGCTTAGGGTTTATGGTTTACAGTTTAAGGGTTGAGGGTAGAGGGTAGAGGGTTTAGGGTTTAAGGGTTGAGGGATTAATGGTTGAGAGTTTACAGTTTAAGGGTTGAGGGTAGAGGGTAGAGGGTAGAGGGTTTAAGGGTTTGGTTTTAAGGTTTTAGGGTTTAGGTCTCCCATCCCTCTATCTCCCACTCCCTCTCTCTCCCACTCCCTCTCTCAGGTCTTCCCCCCCACCCTTACTAAATAACTATCTCTCCCTCTCAAGTCTCTCTCTCTTAGGTCTCACTCCCTCCCGTGCTACCTATACTAATCTATCTCACTCCAATCCCCTCTCTCACACTCCCTCTCTGTCAGGTTTCATGCACCTCCCACCCTACCTAGACAAATATATTTCACTCCAACTCCCTCTCCACACTCCCACTCTCTCTCTCCCACTTTGGTCTTTTTGTATCACTCAGGTCTCATCCCTCCTAACTCCTCTCCCGTTGTCAAGTATTTCCCCCCACCTTAACTAGATAACTCTCTATCCCTCTCAAGTCTCTATCACTCTCAGGTATCAGTCCCTACCACACTACCTAGACTAATCTCTCTCACTCCTATCCCCTCTCTCTCTATCTCAAGTCTCACTCCCTTCCTCTCTATGCAAGGTGAAAATTTCAAAGCAACACATTTGGCGCTCTCCAAATTTGGTGAGCACCAAATGTGTTTTACCTTGAAACAGTAAAATAGGGGTTGACCCCGTGATTCAGGCCCACATACTTCTGCATTTGTCTGGTTCAGTGCTTTATCCAACTCAGAAACACCTTTTTTATGTAGTTGAATCCCTGTTGTACCAATCTATGCTTGATCCATCACCTTTTTACCACAGATTTGCATGCTAAACAACATAGAAGAAGACATTTTGAAGTTTCCACATCATTTTACATTGTCTCAGGTAATATATTCATTTTGGTAATATTGAAATGTTTATATTTGGTATATTTGTTTGTTTTTGACAATATAAACTAAATTCCTTTAATGATTTTATTAATCATAACAATTGGACATAGAATTCAACATTGAATTAGATGGGAGTTGCATAAAAAAGTTTAATTTTTATGAGTTTGAAGAAAAAAATGAAAAACATGACATATTTTTTATGAATTCATGTTTAAACTTATATAAACGACATCAACTTAACAAAAATTTGCTTATGAATTCTATTTGCATTGCTTATAGTAGTCAATTTCCAGCATGGCTAGTGGAATTCACTCTATTTCATTTTAGGTAGATGTTTATATTGAGTTTTTTTGTTTTTTTTTATTAATCTTCATTGTTAAACATAGAATTCAACATTAAATTAGATGGATGTTACATGTAAAAGTTTAATTTTTAGGAGCTTGAAGATATAAAATGGAAAACATGACATAATAGATTCAAATTCAATATTAGTGATGGTTGTGGGAAAACTTTTATTTTCAACTAATTTGGAAAACCTAAGAGCTTTCATCAATGTTAATGCAAGTTTCCATTATTTTTTTTGTTCTATAAAAAATTCGCCTTCATCATGTGCTTAGATAAATTCAAGTGACTTGACATAGTTGTTAATGCAAGTTTCCATTCATTCATACCATTTACCTTTCTAAGAAATAAAAAAGGGAAAATTTTGTGCAATTGAAAATGCTTATTGTCTTTCTAACTTACCTCATTACCAAAGAAATAGTGAATAATTCCAAGATATAGCATCACAAACCCTTCTTTGAATTCATGTTCTTCATGGCTTGGTTGACAATCACAATGTGGTTTTGACAACAATAAACACAAGATTCTCTAGTTTCCAAAGTTGGAAACAAATTATACCCTAGGTTTGACACTTCTTTGCTCCTAAGCACTTGTCCACACAAAAAATACTCCCATCAAACCCAAGTCTTAACATTGATCAACGCTTACATGAAGCAATTTTTGTACAAATCCCTCAAAGTACTAGGTTTTACATAGTATAGTTGCAAAAAGAAACAAATTGTCCTCAATAACTCACACAAAATGATGATTTAGCAACCCTCCTTTTGTTAGCACATGCATATAGGCATACAAAAAATTACTACCAAGTTTCATATATTTTCACTAGACACATTAAAAGTTATGAGTTTTTTGAAGCTCCCTATAAACCCTAGGTTGGGGACATAAATGTTTGATAAGATATGTAATGTTTAATAAGTCACATTAGTTATGCAATGTAAAGTAATGCTTTGAGTTTTAAAGATATGCAATGCAATGTAATCAACGATATCAATATGTTTCATAAAATGCTTGGTGTGTTTCATAAAATGCAATGTAATCAATGGTATGGATATGTTTGAAAAAATGCATTACTTACTTTGCTTGTGGTATGAAGGTAGATGTATGTATGAAAAATGTTGTAGCATAGATATGTTTGATAATTCCAAATAGCTCGTTGCCTTCTTTCATAAAATGCTTTGGTGTGTTTCATAAAATGCAATGTAATCAGTGATATCAATATGTTTCTTTAAATGCATTACTTACTTTTATTCTATGTGTGTTTGTGAAGATGTAGCATTCAACGTAATGCCAAGGAAATGACTAAAGGCTCTAACATTGGAAGAATGTGTAGTTAAAAATGCAAGGAGAAGAGAATAAAAAATTGCAGCTCGTAAAGCAAAGGAATTGCAACCCATACAACCAGAAATTCCCATGCAATCTAAGAGAGATGTCCAATTGGAAAAATAAAGGGCACGAGTGAACAAAGTTCATGGAAGGACACAAATGGATCTCAAAGTTGGGGTCACATCATCAACCATAGGTGAAGTTCAATGCACATCTCCAATTGAAGACACATCAGCAACATGTGGTTTCTAAGTACATCAGAAATCACATCTCCAATTGAAGTCACACCATCAACAACATTGTGTTTTGAAAGTACATCAACAAACACATCTTTATTTGAAGGCACTCCACTAATGACATCTCAAGTTGGAGGTACAACAATGTTTTACATGTCAATCTCAAGGTATGTCAGCAAACACATCTCTATTTGAAGGCACTCCAATTGAAGGTACGTAATCTATCCCCAATGTTGGCATTCCTAATGTTGACACAAATTTACATTTGAGAAATCCTAGAGTTTTGCATAGAAAAACTATATTTTTTATTGATATTGATTCCAATGTTTTGAAATGGATGCCTAATAAGATTCCAAAATGTTCATGTCAAAGATATGTACAAAGGATATGGAGTTTATTTTTTGCGAAGCTAAGTGAGGGTGGAAGATTCCAACTATTTGTTGAAATGATGAGGCAACTCAAATTTAGGCCCACCATGAAGGCTCTTGGGCTAAGAGTTTCAAATGACTCAAGTGGAAATTCCATTGTAAAGAACTTGATGAGTGCATATGAGAGCGTGGGTTCTACCTCACGCATGAAGGATAGTTGTGCCACACGACGTGTGATAACAACAATACTGTTAAGCAGTCAAACAAGGAACAAGGTGAACCTTACAAAAACAAGTAAGTCTTTGAAAATAAGCAGATCTCTAATGAGAGCCAAAGGAAGGCGTGAAAGAGGAGGATCCAAAAAGCAATGAGTTATGGGCATTCTCAGGTAGAGTGCCATGAAAAGATAAAAGAATTGCTCAAGCCTGGAGATCTATAATAGTAGATTATTGTAAGGATAACACAAGGACCTCTCCCAATCAAAGAGATGTTCTAAGAAGGAGAATTGGTAGTAAAATCTATGAGCCACATCCAAAGCATTATTTGGATACCACTCAAACCCAATTTTTTGTTTATTTTGTACGAAAGTTTCTTGAAATTAAAATATGTCAAAGGTATTTTGAAATGCTAAAGCCTTTTTATGTCAAAATACATCAAACATGCACTACTTGTAGTTGTATAGTACATATTGAGTTTTCTAACCATTATGATGTTTATCGACGTATATGTGTAGATATGCATGTTAACAATGTTTTGCAAGAATGTAACATAAGGCCTCCACCTAAATCCTGAAGGGAATTTTTATATCCCATTTTATGTGAAAGAATGGATGGTCAAATTTTTTACAAGAAGTCATGTTTTGATGGCACATGTGATCATTGTGGTGACATGCAACATTTTCCAATTTGCCAACACATGGATAGTACACACACTATTGGAGACAAAATTATGGAATTTGGAAAATACAAGACAATGGCCTACAGTTTAAAAGATGGGAAATAAGCAAAGAAGTGTGAATTGTTCAATGATAAGATTCTAGTGTATTAGTTTATGGGCATTTTCTGTGATTAGGCAGTTTATGAGTATGCAAGGCATACACATAGAGCTCATTGGTTGGTGTAGACATGCAAATAATATTAATCAACATCATACATCTAATTTCGATCAATTAACATCATTTCCTCTATTAATCAAATAAAGTAATTTATTAGATTAATTCACTAAAATCCTCTTGTTTAATTAAATAAATCAATCAATTAAATTAAATCACTAAAGTCCTCTTGTTTAATTAATTAATTAAATTTATTTAATTAAATCACTAAACTCCTCTTGTTTAATTAAACAAATTAATTTATTTAATTAAATCACTAAACTCCTCTTGTTTAATTAATTAAATCAATTTATTTAATTAAATCACTAAAGTCTTTTTGTTTAATTAAATAAATCAATTTATTTAATTAAATCCTCAAAGTCTTCTTATTTGGTTTAATAAATCAAACCATTTAAATCAAATGTCAAATCCCCTAAATTCCTCTAAGTTAATTAATTCTAGATTAATTAACTCGTAATCCTAATTACCCATTCTCTAGCTTTTGACTCAACCTCGGTCAAACTTAACCCTTGACTAACCCACCCACTTGCACATGGAAATCAATTTTTCTAATTAACTAATCATCTCATTTTCCCTCTCAAAAGGGAATATTCCTTCATTTGACTTTCTCATTCAAACAATTTCTCCCCCCAAAACAATTCAAACACATGCATTTCATGTTTCCCAAGCATGCATTTGGTGCCTCTTACAAACACACACAAAGTGTGATCAATCCTTACCCATTGGCATTGAGACAAATGTCTCAATCTCATTGGTCCTTTCTTAATCCCACATTCTTCATATTCTTCAATTCTTCAAACCTCTAACTTATAAATAGAGGCCTTCTCTACTTGAAATAGATCCACAATCTTATGCACAAGTTCATTGTTGTCATTTGAATTCATATCATTTTCAAGGCATTCTCATCATTTGGCTTATCAAGGGTTGAGAAAGGGCTATTTTCCACATCAAAGTAGCACCAATCCACTATGGGGTAGGTATACACCATGTTTTCATATGTTTTTGTTTAGTTTAATTGTTTCTTTGATTGCATATTTAACATGATGGAGTATTTCATAGAAATATTTTGTTTGTTTTGTTTTAAATGACTAACCATGCTAATGCATGTTATAGTTTAAGCATTTTGCAGATTTTAGCATCTACATAATGGCGCTAGAAGGAGAGCTAGATCTTTGTTCTTTTGTTGTATTTTAGTTCATTCTAAAATAATTTTGGATCTTTGTTCTTTTATTGTATTTTAGTTCATTCTAAAATAATTCTGCCTACTCTCCATTGGCAACAACTACATTACATATGAATTAAATTGCTGGTAAAAGTTACAAAATGCAGCCACGTTTTCGGGAGATTGGGTGTATTTTAAGGCTACAAAATTCAAAATAATTGTTGTTCGCACATCCAAAATGTTGCATGGGGCATTTGTCATGCCCAAAGCTCAATTTTTATGATGTTTTAAGTGTTTTTTTACCAGTTAAGGGAAAAACGTGACAGCAATGCAAAAAATGTCTATAATTTTTGTTCTCTAATCTCTTACAACTGAATTAATGTTGGTAACTCAAACTGGTCTATTTTGAATTTAAAAAGCTTAAGCTTGTTATTTCAAAAGATATAAAAGTTCTTTCTTCAAATGCAAAGATTCAAACAGTATACTGTCTAACCTCTTCACCATTCTTTATTGACATGCAATATGTTGAGATCTTTTTTTATTTGTTATGCTGGGGAGTCTTCCCATTATTAATGACAAGACTTTATCATTAATTTACATGGTTATTTGATAGAATTTATTTAAGTTATCATTTGATCAAATAGCTACTTTAAAGAGTTGTCTAAATAATGAAAGTTCTCTCATGCTTTAAAAAAAATAAATTGATTTTTGGCTAACTATTGTTTGTTTTTTTTTAGAGACTTTGCATGATAGAAATAATTTTTTTAATTATCATGAATTCTTTGAAATAAATATCATTTCTAAGATTCTACTTTGTGATGTTTGTAGGTTGACATTGGAATTGAGCATTGAAATCGAACAACAGCAAGCAAATTGGAGTTGAAGAAAATTGAGCATTGAACTTGAAATTGACAAATCATTTTTAAATGCTTAAGGTGTCCATTTTATGCTTTCGTTTTCTGTTTTAGGTCAACTTACTTTAGTTTTTGGGTTTAAAATTAACCATTGATTTAATCTCTTCAAGTTGGTTAAAATTGAACTTAGAAACTTACTAGCTTTTCGATTTGGTCTAAAAATTGAACAAACAACTTTCACATTCAAATTTGGTGCTTAAAAAGAATCCATTATTACTTTGAGGTGTAAAATGAACATGTTTCTTTTGTGTCTTGTAATCTTTTTTTCAAAGTAATCTCATTTAAAAGGGCGTATGCACTTCTCTCGCGCTTCACGGCGATCTTGAGAATCAAAAGTCTTCTTGGTGACATTAAGTTGCATAAAAAATTACCTCCACATTTCATTTGGGTTCTTAAAATTGAACAAAGTCTGTGAGTGTGAGTGAAATATATCGCGTGTGTTCTCTCTTTGTTTCTCAATGAAGATTGATTGAACTACGAATGTATTTGCTCGCTTTTGTTTTATCTTAGAGGACCTGTCTTATGGGAAAAAGTAATCACCCAAGGGAATGACCCAACCAGGAACACGCTAAATCCAAGCGACTCCCAACTGATATATAAGTGTGGGTACTTGAGGAAAGGCAAGTATCACGAGGATTGTTCTGACAAGAAGGGACTTAATGGTCTCTTGCCGTGTGGATGATCTCCCATGAACGAAATTCCTATACTAGAATCCTTTGTTTAAAAGACCAAAATCCTTAATCTATTTGTTGGTGCAAGAACGATTGTTCTGAAGTCGCCCCACATTTTTACGGGTCTTAATAGAGATGAGAAGTATGCCATTGAGAGTTTCATGGGTACTGATACTTGGATGACCCAAGAAGTGTGTGTCATGGAGGGGAGCTAGTGTGGTCAAACATCTAATCATCTGCTAAGAGTAGGCGTAGCTGGATTTATCCAAATGGGAATTCAACAAATATTTCCTTTTTATCCATAGGGTTGCGCATGTTCTTGGAATCAAAACACCTTTCTTGGATCTTAAACATTGGAAACAAACATTCAACATGATCATAAAAATTCAAACCCTTTAGGAAGCAAATAGCTTTGACAAAATTTAAGTGTTATTGCTTGCCCTAGGGATTCTATGGTTAGAGGCTTCTAAGCATTTGAATTTATATGTCCATTTGCTTACTAAAGTCACAATTAGGGAACTATTGCCTTAATTTCCTTGATTTCCACATAATGGACTTTATGGGATGAAAGGAATTGAGACATAGACATTCAGTTTGAAAACTAAGCAAGAAGTGTTTGTGGTAAAAGCAATTCATTAATTGAGATAAAATCAATTGAACCCCACACATGTACTTGTTTATCTTTTGTCTTATGTTCTTTTGAGCAAACACTGATCTTTTGGTTTGAAGTACTCTTAGGGAAAAACATGTTCTTGTAAACAAGTCTCTCTTAGGTTCATTTAGGATCAAAACAACCAATCATTTCATGCATCTCAAACATCAATCAAATCCCATCTCACAAACAACTCTTAGAAATCTTGGAAAAATCCTTCATACTAAACTTTTGGCAAAATCCTCTAAATCAAATCAAAATCATCTTGTTTGACTAGGTGTGTGTAGATGAATCTTTTTTCATACACTTAGTTAAATTATCACTTTGTGGAAAAATTTATTCCACGACAACATCCAACCTCTTGGAGTTTATGAGTTCATTATCAAATCCCAAACAAATCCAAATCCAAATCAAAAATCTAAATCAAACCCAAAATCAAAAATTCAAAATTCCTAAAGTCTAGTATCCCTCCAAGGTTCCTAAAAGTTCAACACCCATATCATTCACACCTTTCATCCTTTATCTCATCATTGGTCCTAAATTCCTTATAGGTCAACACAGTCAAAACACAAGAAGAACATAGAATATAAACTTGCTCCATACATCATGAGTGATCTAAGTCAACCAAACTATCAAAGCCTTACAATGCTGATTGATTATCAAAACTCACATTTATACAATCTATACATGGGATCATTATCTCCTACAAACCTCAATGGTACAACAAATGTGAGTATTCCCAATCTAAATTTTGGAACACCTTTCCCTATGGTAGATTTAAATCAAAGTCCAAACCTACAAATCTATCAACCAAACAATCAATGCATGAGTCTTCAACAAAACAACATTATCCCACCAAATCCATACATGCCAAAAGTAAATATACCAACAAGTTTACCAAACATGAACATTTCAAATCCACGCTTAGTAAACTTTGGGATAGATATGTTTGTGAATCATACAAATTTTGTTCAAAATCCAAACAATATGTTAACAACTCCATGTATTGATCCAATTCAAGGTAACACCATACAAAGTCAAAGTTACCTAAATCAAGGCAATGTGATTCCCAACCACAACAATGTTCAATTTCAACCTATAATGCCAAATCCAAACATCTTCCCAAATTAGAACATTGTCCAAAATCAATTTGTCCATGATCCCATAAAAACACCACAAGTAGGCATGTTCCAAATCTGCTTGTACAAAAACCAAGTCAACTATATCAAGGGTGTCAAGATCAAAATCAAGATAAAATTTTGCGAGATCAAATTGCTACACTCACCAAAATAGTTGATTCATTGCACCAAGAGACATCTCCACCCCAAAATCAATACACTCTTCCATTGGTTAAACCATGTCATAAAAACATTGAGTTGTGTCCACAACCACATCAAGAAAAATATCTCCAATATCAAGAGGTTGGATATCAAGATCAACAACATCAACAACAAACAAAATTACCACATCTCAAAGATCAATCACCACATCTCCAAAATCAATCACCACAAGGTAACAAATGAAAATACACACCACTTGGGGAACCAATCAAATCAATCATGCAACAGTTGGTACAAGAAAATCTCATCAAAATCCCAGTTTATGAAAACTATCAAGAACCTCAAGTTAAACCACTAGGGTATAATGAGAAGCACCTTTGTGATTTTCACAAAATAAAGGGACACAAACATAAAATTGTATTCGACTCAAAAATATCATCCAAGACCTTATTGATAAAAAAATAATAACTATTGAAGACAACGATGAAGATTCAACCACTAGTGATAGCATTGACAATCTCTCCACCACAATTGTTGAAAATAATGATCAAGAGCTATCCATCAATGAGTAGCTTGAAGATGTTTCTACCTCATCCGAAGATCAACTCAACATACATCAAGAGTCACTTTTTTATCATGATAAATACCCCTCAACAATATCCAACAATGATCTATTCAAAGGAGTGTTAACATTATTTGATCCTATAATCGGCGAGCCTTCAACCAATGATCATGTTAAAAATGTCTCTACATCACCTAATGAGTTAGAGGACATAGATCTCAAGAATTTTTTCCAAAGCATGATCAACATCTTTCACCAAAGTCTAGCAATGGTCCTTTCCAAGACATATTGACATCCTTCAACCTCATGGTTGTAGATATTGAAGGAATCTTCAACTCAACACTTGATCCCAATTCACCCAAAGCTCAAGAGGATATTTAGCCATTTCCCATTCCTAATGAAGATATCCAAGAACCCTTTGTAAGCAATCCATCCTTTGAAATTGACCCATGTTAAGAACTTGATCCAAAGCATGTTGAAAGCAATTATGAAATCATTCAAGATCAAGAATTTGTATCTCCAAGCTACTACAATGATCTAATGGACACTCTCCAATCTATACAAGATGTTAGAAATGATGATCACATCCACATAGCACATACTTCTCTATCTACCCATGAGATGCTTTATGTGGATGGACACGTAGATGATCTTCATTCAGAACATGATTCCTTTACTCTTGACATTATTGCACAAAAAGAGCAGGTTATTGATTCCTACAGTCAAACTGAGTTGTCAACATCAGGATCAAATATATCCCAAATTCAGACTGAGGACATCATGTATGAAGATATCCAACATTATCCACTCAAGGAAACAGGTCAGACAGAACAGGATATTCTATAGTCAGCAGAGCAACAAATTAAAATAATGTCATTTGTAGTGGTAATTTATCAAAGAATGCTTACTAAACAAGACATCTCAAAACAAGTAGAATCAAGGAACAAAGGTGCTACTACCACCATACTGGGGGCAAATATGTCTCAAACAAATGTCAACATAGGGAGCATGAAGAATCCTTATGATGAAACTGACGCCAATAGATCTTCATCCACCCATCACCCCATCCACAAATTGCGACCAACATCAAAAGAAAGATTTGAATCAATGCACAAAGAAATTCATCAAAGAAAAAGAAGCTAAGGATTATAATGGAAAAATCAAATACACATGGATACCAAAGAATATAAAGAAATATTATCTCTATCAAACTCCATCAGTCAAAGAAACTATTGGGAGAAATAAAAAAGGGAAATGTATTTGTCAAAGATGTCCACAAAAGAAAAAGCATGCTTCTCAAGCAATGTACAAAGTATATCAAGCAGTTGGTCCTAATTCCATGCACACTTCTATATCCACCCATCATTTCTCATCTTCCCAAGTTTGGAGAGTCAAAGGTTCCAAACTATCAACTAATCCATCTTCTATTCCTAAACACGCTCCATCCATGCCTCCACTCATGATATGCAAATTCTCACATTGACCATGTGTTGGCAATGACCCTTCATCATAAGGATTCAAAAGGCACTCTATCGTGATGTGCGCACAAAGACAAAGTTATCTTTGATATCAACAAAGTAGATCAGGAATCTCAAAAGTTGTATTCAAGTCATGTATCTTGGAAAAGAAACTTCTTCAAGCAAGATATTGATGGCACATTATGATAGAAGCATCTACATTGATGCCACTAGGTGATTCAACATGAGCTTAAAAATATTTCACAGAAAAATACAAAAAAAAATCAAAATCCAAAAAAATCAAAAAAAGGATTGAAAACAGTAAAGAAAAAAAATCGTCCTCCAATGAAAACCACTATGGTGGCACTTTGGACAGGTACCATGATGAAAACCTAGAAAATAGGCGTCATGTGTAGAATCGAGCATCTACGTATGCCACTTTAGGTGAAATAATCTTATCACATCCCTAATAAAGCCAACATTCCATCCATCTCATCCATAATAAATCCATTCATCTATGAACCATTTATCCAATCCATTTTCATCCATCTACATCCATAGTCCAAGTTATCTTGATCTTGACAAAATTTGGTGCACACTTTACACTTGCTTATGGTAAATATCTTGACATGGGTCATTTTTATTGATCCTATCCTACCTAACATTATCTAAGCCATGAAGCATTATCCAAGTGAGCATTCTTTATTTGAACACCTTATCTTATCGCAAGATAATCCTCGACATCCTTTGTGTGCTTACCATATCCATCGATCCATACACCTATCCAAGCATCCACCCATGGAATTCCATACATTTCTAGACACTAGGGGAAAATATTAACATCTTGCTTCAGGAATAAATATTGATCTATATCCTCCAACTTATGTGATGATCTAAACATTGACAAACATAAAATCAAATTGGTCAAAGAACTTGTGAGCAAAAAATCCAATTCACTAGCCCATGGCATATTTTGACAAGAAGATGTTCCTTATCAAACTTTATCTTTCATCGAACATCAATCCAAACAATCAATATCAGTCACATCTAACATGTGCTTCAACATCACATCAAATCATTCAAACAATTTTGTTCCAAAATCAAACTTCAAAATCTTGATCAATCAAATCCAATCAATCCATCATCATCTTGGGATATCCTTCCCAATCCTTGTGTTGCTTAACACTATCCTTGCATTGTTGTGTATCCTCAACAATGTTATCATCATCAATCCTGATCAATCAAATCCAATCAATCCATCATCATCTCAGGATATCCATCCTAATCCTTGTGTTGCTTAACTCTATCCTTGCATTGTTGTGTATCCTCAACAATGTTATCATCATCAATCCATTAATCAAATCAATCAACCTTAGCTTTGTTTTCAACAAAATCACAAAATAGATCACTAATATTGTCATACATCTCCGTATCCAAATCATCAAAACATTCAAAATCATGCGAAAAATCCAAAAACATTAAAAAAACCAAGAAAATCCAAAAATATCCAAAACATATAAAAATCCAAAAATAGGTCAAAAAGTTAGAAAAAGTCAAAAACATGGAATTCGAACTACGTCATCTCTGAGCTTAAATGTAGGCAAGGCTAATCTTTGATCAACCCCTGAGACACAAAAATACAAAAACATTTAAATAACCCGAAAATCTAAAAAAACAGCCTCATAACATTTCAAAAACATCAAAACATCCAAATATTTGAAAAAATCCATCCGTCTCATTTCACTTCACCCACAATAATCAATCATCCATAATAAATCAATCGTCACCTTCAACCTTTGGAAAAACAATCGAAAACAAGTATAGCAAATTTAAAAGTGTAAGCCCAAACGTCAAGGTCTCAAGTCTAGGTTAGTAAGTAAACAAGTTGGTCAACTCTTTGTATCAATAGCCTATCATCTAGTCAGTTCCAAATCATCTGATAACATCATGTCCTAGGATGCATCCTTCCTACAATGGACATCAACATCAGACATCACCATAGTTTAGTATTGGCTAGCGGTATGAAGAACATTAGCTTGTTTGTTTACTTGATTTTTTCTTTTTGATTTATCTTATTGCGCTTATTCCAATGACCTCTCAATGATGTCTAAAAAAATGATTTAGAGAGAAAGGAATGGAGCAATGATCATTATCTTTTGTCTGTTGTGCTTGTTGGATATTCTTGTAATATAACCTTGGTCATGCATGTTTTGTTTGGTTTCTAGGGAGGGTGTTTTAGGTGTTGGAACTATTAAAAGCAGATGATTTTTGCATATTTTTCATGTCCCCTGAGTCTCCATATGAGTATTTCCTTGTGCATATTTCCTTCATTTCATAATTTTTTTGCTCATATTTTGGCTCATATTTGACCCCTAAATCATCTATCTGTGCGTTTTCCACATTCTAGTTCATATCGGCATAGGTTTCCCTTTATCTCCCCGACCCACTATGTTTTTCTACTAATATCTTCTGTTTCAGGTGTTTCGGCGTGACTGCATGAGGGTCTCTCTGATCCATTTTTCTGCTAGCAAACGTCTATTGCCTATCGGCAAGACATTTCTGTTGTTTCGGCGACCGTGGTGGCTTCTATTGGCATTTGTCTTGGTGGTCGGGCTAGCGTCTTGCCGAATTCTGTTTGTCTCAGTGACAGGTGCGCTATGGGTTCCCTTCGACAAAATTTAAAAGGTTCGGTGAGTGGTCTTAGCGAATACAATATGTCTCGCCGACTTCACATGTGGGTTTCTTTTCGGCAAGGGCTATGGGTTATCAGCATCATGTCTTGGCGAGCTTAGCATCTTATACTGACTGGAACATATGGAGGTGTTTCGGCCAAGCTAGGGGTTTTCGACATGAGGTCTCGATGAGTGACCTCCGGTATCGCCGATGGAAAGCATGTAGATCCTTGTCGGCATAGGTGTTGCCTTGTCTTGGCGATGCAGGGATAATTGAAGACCTTCGGTGAAGCATTGGATAATCGACAAGAGGTCCCCCCGAAGGTTGAAAGCTATAGCGATATACATGGGGCATAAGGACTCTATCGATGAGAAATCTATAGTGTCTTGGCGAATAGGGTGAGCTCGGGCCCTTCGGTGTAACAAGGAGAATTCTATGTAACGTCTCCCCGAGTTTGAAATGTCTCAGCGAAGACAAGTGAAAGATGGCTTTCGGTGGTATATACATAATGTCACAGCGACACTCAAGGATGGATGAGAGTTTTCGGTATAGCATGAGTACTCTTTATAACCTCTCCCCGACATTGTTTTGTCTTGCCGATAGCTCGATGAGGTATCCTTTTTGGTGAGAAAACCTTGCGGTCTTGACGAAGTTGAATATAACAAAAGGTATTGCTCGGTATGAATTTTTGTTTCGGTGTGTGGTCTTGGCAAGGAGCCCAGGGTCTTGCCGAATGGAATGCAGTGGTGGTTTTGTCGGCAAGACAATTGGGTGGTCACAACGACATGAAGTTATATGGGAGGCTCTTGGTGAAACTTAAAACAATCTGTGTGAGGTCTCCACGATATCTATGTGTTATAGCAAAGCACAGTAGGAACAAAGGAATACTTTGTGGCTTCGATATAACTAGCGATAAGTCACAGCAAATGCGAGAGTGAAATACAAGCGCACGGGATGAAAATGAATGAATTTCCTTCAGCAAGATGATGCGCTATGTCTTGCCGACTATACACTGGTGAAATATAGAATTTCAAAATGCAGGGCCGACATGTTTCTGCTTGGATAACCGTTAATTTCTAGCTCGATTGGAGCCCGATTTTTGTGCTAGGCTGACATGTTCTCTCATTTTGATATTTTATCCAAATGCTTGTGTATAAATAGGCATTTTGCAATTGTAAAAAGGGGGGATTTATCAGCTATTAGTTATTTGATATACAGTAGGCATTTTCTGATGGATACAGTAATATAGATTCATCAGATCAGAGACTAAGTTGCATGTTTTCAAAGTGGAGGTATTTATGAAAGTCAAGTGATGTTGCTGCACATTTTTGGTGTCAATTATCTGTTAAATTTAATGAAAGTATTGTTAAGCTATCTCCAAAATGGATTCTTTCTGGTTGTTTAAATTGATGTAACAAGTTTACATTCAGTTTATCAGTGCACATTTGTTGTTCTTGTGTGATCGATTGATTGGTTCTTTCAAGAAAAGACTAAATCCTTTTAGTTAATCACAGTAATCAGAGAGATTCAATTGGATTATTCAAGTAGAGCTTAGCAGTCATATTCTTGCATGTTTATACAAGTTGTAAACATAACATATGCCAGATAATTTGAATTTTCTCAGTGATGTGTTGTTCATTTTGATCTCATTTGACTCCACATACCCAACAAGGCACTGGTCTCTGCACTTCACCATTTGAACTCATTTAGTTTTCTTTACATCTGTTAATTGAGCACTTATTTTAGGATTCACATCAGAATATTATTATTGTTTTCAAGTTGGATTTCATTTGTTTACTTCCCATTGCCATTGTGAACAAATTGTTTCAAGAAGATAATCAAAAGTTAAGTCTGCATTATTCAAAGAGGTACACCCACCCAGGTTTTGCAACACCTAAAGAGTAGAAGGTTGAGTTCTCTTGACCTTGTCTATTACCCTAAAGCATATTAGGAGATTGGCAGCCTCTTGAGGCATTCAACCTACATTTTTGAGAGCTAACATTAGGTGTCTTATTGACCACATAGGAAGGCTTTCCTTTCTATGTTTTGGTTTGAGATGTTTTGAATATCTGAACTGCATTCTAAATAAGCTTTTATATGCCATGTGTGAACAAGAGTAATCCTATCTGATTGTTGAGTCAAAGTCCATCGCACTAGGTGCAATGCCATCCTGGTTCTTTATACCTTGATGCATCGTATCTATGTGTGTTATCAAACATAAGGTAAGTAAGCTCTTTTAAAATCCCAATTCCTGATAAGCAAAAAATCATCCACTCTCATCGTCATCTCTAATAAAGTCTCATCAAATCATGGAATTGTTGGATCTTCTCTTTCACTATCTCATTTCTTCTTATTCTTCTATCTTTACTAACATTTCTATCCAAATTTGTGTGATATCTCAAAATATACATGAGGCTACCCATGGATGAGTGTCTATACATCATCAAAATTGTCTACGTCAAATATCTTATCATTCTAAAGAATTATTTTTCATCATCTGATCAGTAGAACCATTCCCCTTACATTTCATTGTGATCTCAATCTGAAAATTAACATTTTCGCTCGATCTCTCGAGGGGGCAGTGTACCAGTGTACTTCTTTTCACTGGGGCATCCAAAAAAAATAATAATTGAATTTTGATCTCAGCAAGGTTATTCTTTGAACCAATGTAGCAAGTACATTGCTTCAAAGAGGGGCAAAATGTAGACATGCAAATAATCTTAATCGACATCATACATCTAATTTCGATCAATTAACATCATTTCCTCTATTAATTAAATAAAGTAATTTATTAGATTAATTCACTAAAATCCTCTTGTTTAATTAAATAAATCAATTAATTTAATTAAATCACTAAAGTCCTCTTGTTTAATTAAATAAATCAATTTATTTAATTAAATCACTAAACTCCTCTTGTTTAATTAAATAAATCAATTGAATTAATTAAATCACTAAAGTCGTCTTGTTTAATTAAATAAATCAATTTATTTAATTAAATCCTCGAAGTTTTCTTATCTGATTTAATAAATCAAACCATTTAAATCAAATGTAAAATCCCCAAAATTCCTCCAAGTTAATTAATTATAGATTAATTAACTCGTAATCCTAATTACCCATTCTCTAGCTTTTGACTCAACCTCAGTCAAACTTAATCCTTGACTAACCCACCCACTTGCATATGAAAATCATTTTTTCTAATTAACTAATTATCTCATTTTCCCTCTGCAAAGGGAATATTCCTTCATTTGACTTTCTCATTCAAACAATTTCTCCCCCCAAAACAATTCAAGCACATGCATTTCATGTCTCCCAAGCATGCATTTGGTGCCTCTTATAAACACACACAAAGTGTGATCAATCCTTACCCATTGGCATTGAGACAAATGTCTCAATCTCATTGGTCTTTTCTTAATCCCACATTCTTCCTATTCTTCAATTCTTCAAACCTCTAACTTATAAATAGAGGCCTTCTCTACTTGAAATGGATCCACAATCTTATGCACAAGTTCATTATTGTCATTTGAATTCATAGTATTTTCAAGGAATTCTCATCATTTGGCTTATCAAGGGTTGGGAAAGGGCTACTTTCCACATAAAAGTGGCACCAATCCACTATGGGATAGGTATACACCATGTTTTCATATGTTTTTGTTTAGTTTAATTGTTTCTTTGATTGCATATTTAACATGATGGACTATTTCATAGAGATTTTTGTTTGTTTTGTTTTAAATGACTAACCATGCTAATGTGTGTTACAGTTTAAGCATTTTGCATATTTTAGCATCTACAGTTGGACTCATAGTTCAAGTTATGAAAGGACACATTTCTACTTCATAGCATCATTTCAGTTGTCGACTTCATGGAGAACTACACACTACAACCACAAAACGAGGTGCAATCATAGTACTACAACTCCACGCAGGTTGCTATATTTGTGCATATAAAATTCATTCATGCAAATGATAGTACATAGGATAACATGAAAATATTAAGGGAGTATCACTTTTACATTAGTGATGATCGCATGCATTCTACAGAGTTTGTGCGAAGTTGCTTTCAGATGTTCTATGCTGATTTGGCTAGCAAGGGCATATAATTTAGTCAACATATCATATGGTTAGATAATTGTACTTCACAATTCAAAAACTCTAGAATGTTTTACTGGTTGAGTAGGATGCATAGGATCAGTGGTGATCCCCATATGTGGAACTTCTCAGAGGTCAGGCATGGAAAGGGGGAGCATGATGGAGAAGGTGCATGTATCAAAAGAGTCTTAGCATGAGAAGTGTTAAAGTACAAAAATAGTGTAAACTTGATAGATGCAAGATCAATTGTCGATGGTTCCACGTAGTGAAGGTAATTCTTTAGTTCGTAGATTTTTTCATTTAGTTCTATGATACTAACATTACAAAATATGAGGATTGTTGTACACTAACAAGATTGAGCGAGCTACACTCTTTTAGAAGCTCCAATGTAGGTACATGGACTATCCACGTTGAAGATGGAATGCTTTTGCTATGCATGTACACTTCAAGCATGGAATGATTACGAGTCAATAGAGTGGGTTGATAGATGGTCTGTAAGAAGTCTAACCCCACTTGACACTTATCAGCTCTCGATGGCTCTACAAATCACGGAGATCCAATCATCTGTTGAGTTTAATCATGTATTGGACCTACTAGAACCAGGTAATATATCTTACTTTCAGGTTTTATTTTGATGTTCATTAAATACATCTAACCAGATGAACATTTCAATGCAGGACATGTTTATGTGGTGATTGCAGATGAAGAAATGAAGAGGTGTAGATTATTAACTATGTCATTGTATCGAGGCCAAAAAGAAATTGGAGGCCCCAATTATAGATGGAGAAAACATAAAATATCCTATAGGTTCAGTGGTTGTTACTGGCACATGGCTTAGAAGGTACCTAGTTAAGAATGTTGCAGTTTGGTTGTTTGAGTACTTTGACATGCATTAGAAGATTCTTCACTACTCAAACCTTGTCATCACAACCAACGTTCATTTGATCAAATATAAGGGTAGACCTGTGAACAAGAGCTTGTGGAAAGTGTGTGAGTCTAACCACGAGGCAATACTTGACACAATAAATAGTAAAGCAGACCCGGATGGATCCCTAGATTGATTTGTAAGTATGCACATTGAATTTTTAAATTCATGTTATTGATCACTACTTTCTTTCAAGCATTTAAGTCTGATTGTAGAAGGGTTTGCAAAATTGCATTATTGTTAATTTGCAAAATGATAATTATATGCTACTCTCTATTGACTACATTTAAGTTGGTATTCTCTATTGGTGTTTGATTTCATATGCATTTAAGACTGCCATTGATGCATTTGTGACTATAGGTTATACTTAATATTG
The DNA here is from genome assembly GCA_007258455.2 of Sequoia sempervirens. NCBI lineage: Eukaryota > Viridiplantae > Streptophyta > Pinopsida > Cupressales > Cupressaceae > Sequoia > Sequoia sempervirens. The sequence goes on along the minus strand of VDFB02029611.1, from coordinate 6,480 downwards.
TCAACTTAAGAAAAGAACAAAATCGGTTGCTGGTGCAAGTGTTCAGTGGTATGAGAAACATCGGTTGTTGGTGCATTTTTTTGGTTCTCAATCTTCTCTTTCTTTTCCATTTCGTAGATTTCTTAGATTCTTATATGCTACATGTCTTATGTTAATTATGTCAGTGATATATTTGAAATTTATACATAGGATCATCGAGAGATGAGAAAGTAGTGAAAGATGGAACATATCACCATTGTAGGACCTTTAATCGATCTAGTTATAGCATGCATGAAGGTGATAATAGATCTCGTCAGAAGGTGTATGTATGACATTATTCAGTTATTGGTCTTTTAATGATTTTTATGTGAGTCCATGTCTGAAATTGTTAGGCTTTTGCAGGTTTTTTTGGGACCAAATTCCAGTGAGAGTACACAACCACGGAGAGGATACTACCCATGTGTTTTCAAGGGAGCAGGGGATGTACATGTTTTGAAGTATTTTGGAATTCAAATAACTGGGCCACATGAGGTGGATTGGAGAAAAGAATCTGGGAAACAACTCCTTTTGTTTCTTCTTGTACAATAGATTTCATGATCTGGGCTACAAATGGGAGGATTATTTCCCTGCATGTATTTCTACAAGTATTGAGAAATCAAAGGATTTTCAAGATGTTCTTCCATCGCTAAATTGTAATATTTGTTATTGACCTAGTGTATTTTTTGATACACAAAAATTATGAGAAATTAATACATGCAAATGTGTATATTCCTTAATATATACCTCAATTAAATGTGTATATTACAGTTAAAGTTAGTTGTAATGGTTTATGGTTTACATTTAAAGTTGTCTTGAAGGAAAAACATGTGGATTTATGAAAAAATTCGAAACAATGTCTTATATTGTACAAAGGCATTTTTTCTTGCTCTTCTATAAATCTTAGAACTCCTTCCATGATTATTATTTGACATTAAAACTTGATCAACCCTTCCTCATTTAGTATGCTTCAACTCGAGGCTAAATTTTGCATCAGAAGGCTGTGAACTCACCTATTACATCATCATGAGACCCCATTTCTTTGAGGCATACACTGCCCCTACCTTATCAACCCTACCAAATGGGATAACTAGTGAACTTGGCAAGCTAGTGAGCTCACTAGCTTGTTAATTCGGTAGGGTTGACAAGGTAGGGGTAGTGTATGCCTCAAAGAAATGGGGTCTCAGGGTGATGTACATCACCTTGACAAGGTAGGGGCAGCGTATGCCTCATAGAAATGGGGTCTTAGAGTGATGTACATCACCGGAGACCCCATTTCTATGAGGCATACCTCTCCTACCTTGTCAACCCTAATGAGCTTGGCAAGCTAGTGAGCCTCTAGCTGCCAAGCTCTAGTAGGGTTGACAAGGTAGGAGCAGTTAGTATGCCCTGCATAGAAATGGGGTCTCGGTTTATTTATCACTGTGAGATCCCATTTCTATGAGACTCTAAGCACTTACCTTGTCACCTTACCCATTGGCAAGCTAGTGAGCTCACTAACTTGCCAATTTTGTAGAGTTGACAAGGTAGGGGTAACGTATGCCTCATAGAAATGGGGTCTCATGGTGATTTACATCACTGTGAGTCCCCATTTCTATTTACATCACCATGATTCCCCATTTCTATGAGGCATACACTGCCCCTACCTTGTCAACCCTACCAAATTGGGAAGCTAGTGAGTTTGGCAACTCACTGTGAGACCCCATTTCTATGAGGCATACATTTCCCCTACCTTGTCAACCCTACTGAATTGGAAAACTAGTGAGCTCACTAGCTTTCCAATTCGATAGGGTTGACAAGGTAGGGGCAGTGTATGCCTCATAGAAATTGGGTCTCCATCACCATGAGTCCCCATTTTTATGAGGCATACGTTGCCCCTACCTTGTCAACCCTACCGAATTGGCAAGCTAGTGAGCTCACTAGCTTGCCAATTCGGTAGGGTTGAAAAGGTAGGGGCAGTGTATGCCTCATATAAATGGGGTTTCACAGTGATTTAATCACCATGGGACCCCATTTCTATGTGGCATACACTGCCCCTACCTTGTATCTATAAATGTGTATCCACTATAGTGAAAAGGTTAAATGGAAAAGTTCTAGTAATAGAAGTTTAAACAACTTGGAGCCCACATAATATGAACTTTTTAAAAATTTAATGAATTTCTTTCACATGTGACTAAATAATATATAACATTGCTAAACCCATATGATATTTTTCATATAAGTGTCACTTTCAAGTCAAATGTAAGTAATTTCTCCTCTAAAGATTCACAATGGAATCCTTTTTCCCCATGTTCTTAGATATCATTCTTGTAATTTTTAATCAATGTCATTCTATAGCCAATGCTTTTTACCTTTTAATACATTAGATAGAGGGTATGTTTACGCTAGGCATTATCCCCTTTCACACCCAAACACATTGAATTGCTCTGAACTACATTCAACCGATATAATCCCTTAAGAGTACAAAGTGCAAAATGGTTGCAAACTTCAGCATGTTGTTACTCGTATACCGTGATGCTTAGAAACTTCTCATCTAAGCCTATGGGATTTTTTTGGGCTCCTCTACAATAACCTCTCTCATTTTTTGCTATCTCAGAGGCCTTTGCCCATGGTGGTGAATTTTCACTTGGGGAAAAAGTTGTCAAATGCAAGTAGTTGAAAGTTGCAAAGTGGTGCAACTTTCATTCTACAACTCATGTGACCAAAAAAATTATTCTAACACATCCGAGTAGATATTTTTATGCTAGGAATGGTCCTCTTTCGCACCCAAACACGCTGAATCGCTCTGAGCTACATTCAACTGATTGAATCCCTTAAGAGTCCAAAGTGCAAAATAGTTGCAAAATTCAACATGTTGTTACTTGGATACCGTAACATTTAGAAACTTCTCGTCTAAGCCTATTGGTTTGAGTTGGGCCCCTCTACAATGACCTCTCTCTATTTTTGCTATCTCAGATGTGTTTTCTTGTGGTGGCAACTTTTCGCTTGGGGAAAAAGTTGTCAAATGCAAGTAGTGCAAAGTTGCAAAGTGGTGCAAATTTTGTTCTGCAACTCATGTGACCAAATGAACTATTTCAATGTGTTTGAGTGGGTACGTTTATGCTAGGAATGGTTCTCTTTCACACCCAAACATGTTGAATTTCTCTAGGCTACATTCAACAGACAGAATCTCTTAAGAGTCCAAAGTGCAAAATGACTACAAACTTCAACATGTTGTTACTCTGATACTATGATGCTTAGAAACTTCTCATCTGAATCTATGGGATTGCGTTGGGCCCCTCTATAATAACCTCTCTTGGTTTTTTCTATCTCAAAGGCATTTTCCTGTGGTGGTGAATTTTCACTTGGGGAAAAAGTTGTCAAATGCAAGTAGTTGAAAGTTGCAAAGTGGTGCAACTTTCATTCTACAACTCGTGTAACCAAATGAACTTTTCTGATGTATCTAGGTGGATATGTTTATGCTAGGCATGGTCCTCTTTTGCACCCAAACACACTGAATCACTCTGAGCTACATTCAAACGGCATAATCCCTTAAGAGTCCAAAGTGCAAAATGACTGCAAACTTTAGCATGTTATTACTCTGATACTGTGATGCTTAGAAACTTCTCGTCTGAGCCTATGGGATCACGTTGGGCCCTTCTACAATAACCTATCTCAGTTTTTTCTATATCAGAGGTATTTTTCCATGGTGGAAAATTTTCACTTGGGGAAAAAGTTGTCAAATGCAAGTAGTACAAAGTTACAAAGTGGTGCAATTTTTGTTCTGCAACTCGCGTGAGGATATGAACTGTTCCGATGCATCCGGATGGGTATGTTTACACTAGGCATGATCCTCTTTCACACCCAAACACGTTGAATCGCTCTAAGCTACGTTCAACCAGTTGAATCCCTTAAGAGTCTAAACTACAGTTGTTGTCACCGAATAGTGCACCCTTGCTGAGATGCACAACTCAACCTACTAGTGAAACATTGGATCCAAATATTCAATATCCATGACGTATGGTTTTTTGTGCTCTAGACTTATAAAAAATGATGTGGCAGTAGTTCTAGGACCATGTTTCTCAATGATTTGTCATGTTATTTCACGCATAGAAAATTGAAGGAGGTTTTTAACTTATTTAAATGATGAATATGGGAGAAATGTGATAACTGCACATGGGTGATGCATCCATAAATCAAGCTTATATTGTCGTTCATACACATCTAATATCTTCAAAATATCATTAAAACTGACCTATGCATTGATTTCATTTAATGAGATGTCAAGTGTTGTGATATTAGTAGATGAATTTTTTTGTTGTTGTTTGGATCAACAACTATCATGTGTTTTGATGCATGTTCATACACATTCATAGAGGTATATATATATATATATACCTATGAGGTTTGAAACATCCACTTGTTCTATAGATGCAATTGCAATGATTGCTAATCTTTAGAATCATAACCATTAGTTGTTGGATGCTAGCCTCAACCATGAATTAAAAGCAATACATTTTGCTATGATATTTTTTTATGGGAAGGAGCTCTTATAGTAAATTTGAAACCTTTTGGTGTTAAAGTCCTTGCCACTAGACAACAACATAACTCAAGAAGCATGGAGCATACATGCAAATACATGAAGTATACGTGTATGAATCATGAAGAATGCACATGAACACATGAATTATACATTGGAAGCATGAAGCATACACGTCAATACATGCAATATACATGAAGTATACACGTGAATAAGTGAAGCATACATGTGAAAAGTGAGGCATAAGTAATTGAAGCATTGCAAAGGATACAAACCACCAAGAATGGAGCTTATTTACATAATATGCATTAGATGGAGCTTATTGAGCAATCGACAGTAATTAATTAAGCATTAGATGTATACAAAATCCATGCCTACAACATTCAAGCATACAATTTACACAATACACATGATAACATCATTCAAGAATGGCAATAGCAAAATAATATTTCCTTTAATCAAAAAGTTGTAAGGCTATATAATGATATATATTGATAAAAGTATATACAATATATCCAAAAAAGCCATACAGGCTTAGCACAAAAGATCCATATGGACATAACATGTCATGTATATATCAATAGTACAAAACACATGTTCCAAAATTCCACATAGGCATACAACAAATGATCCTAATACATATTCATTTCCCTCTAGGGGAAGGAAAAAGACCCTGTGCTGCCTTCAAAATTCAGCTGGATGGAGTGCCTATTGGTTCTCTTGTCTTTCAAACACACTCACTAGTCCTCCTCTCTTCACTCTGGACCTTGAAATGATACAATAAAAAGTAAAGTTTTTAATACATAGAAATTTAATTGTGGAATGACATATAACAAAATATAATCACTTACTGCATACATATAGTCATCATTCACATTTACAACATTACCACCTCCACGATCTGGAGTGACAACCACCTGTAGAAACCATCAAGATAGAAATTAAACTACATAAAAGTATTGTGAAAATTTTCTATAATAGACCATTAAAGAGAAAATATAATGTCAAATCGACTAATCTATTGCATACCTCTCTCAATGGATCAAAACTAGTTATTGTTGCAACAAATCCATCGTCCATCATGCCACCAACATCACCAGGGCTATTTGATGTCAACAACTACAAATGAAACAACATATCTAATAGTAATATAAATAAGTTCAGGCAGTCCCTTTATAACTGTCATAAATGAAAGAGTAAATGGTTGGCCTCAGTTGAGACTATAGTATAGTGCTTATAGATCATAGAATGGTGAAAGTACTAGGTCCACTAGGATAGTCCAAACTCTTGAAAATTCCAAAGTTCAGTGCTCATTGAGATTCGTATTGCATATGTTGATGAACAAATGTTAATGAGGGAATGTTGTCAACATAGTGATAATGCCACAATGAAGTTCACATGAATGAAGTGAGGATAACTATGTTACTAGCAAATTTCAAAGAGATAATGGAACATACGATGAATTAGGACATGTCTAGGGTTTTACTATAGCACATGAAGTTGGTTGTTGAGGTGTGCAGCAATAATGGAGAAGAAAAATTTGGTCAATAATGAGTGGAAGGAAAGATTTCTTCTAATGGTGTATAGGATAAAATTTAGATGGAGGTGTTATAGCATAGAAGGGATAAAGTGACAAGACCAATAGGGGATATTGGAACATATGGTGAAATAATAGAGGGTACAATGGGATGGGAGTTGAATGCAAAAATGGAACATGAGATGGACTAGAATAGATTAATGGGATGGGCTAGGATGGGATAAAAAAATATATCATGAACTATTAAAGGTTAATGGGATGGTATTAGGAGGGAATAAAGGAACATATGGTGAATTAGGGAAATATAGTGGGAGAAGACCAAGAGGGGATAATGGAACATAAGGTGAAATAAGAGAGGGTAATGGGATGGGAATAGAAGGGGTTAATGGAACCTAGGATGGACTAGTAT
>VDFB02029610.1:0-35865 GCA_007258455.2 Sequoia sempervirens | reverse complement strand
GAGTCTTAGATTAGGGTTTTTGCACTATTTTCAACAAATTTTGTGTGAATGTTATACTTTCTTTCTTGGATGATATCTAGACCAAGTGCAAATGTAGATTTCCAGTGAATTTCAATGATGCAAGAGACAAAAATGCAACCTATATGCACTTTCACTAATGCAAGATTTAGAAACCCTAGATGCAGATTAACTAATGAAAACCCTAATACCAAGTTAATGCATTTACTAGGTCTAGGACCATGATGCACTCCAAATTAGAAATAAGGGTGTTCTAAATGTAGGTTCACCAAAGTGAAATGACAGATATAGGGTGCTCCACCTTTTAGGAGATGGAACACACACAAGGGGGCCTATTTCACACAAGTTTCACTCAAGGATGCCTTAGAGATCTCAATCCATTGATAAAATGAGGAAAAAAGATATGCAATAAGGTGTCCTAGGGTATGATTAAAGACTAAAAGGGGGTTCATCACCAAGCTAGGGCTTGGAAAGACAAGTAACATGCAAAACCTAATGATGTGCAAAACTTATGTAAATGACCTAGAAATGAATTCAAGTCAGAATAGTAAACTGGAAAAGTATAGAGGTGCACCTAGAAACTTGAATGTGCTGGGAACAAGCTTTGAAATCCTTCAAATGCAAACTTTAGGGCACATTGGGACTCGTGCACCAGGCTGGGCACATCAATCCCAAACTAGGGTCTCTAGGCAGGAACAAAAATCTAGTAGAGACAAGTCTGGAACTCCTGAAATCTAGAAAATCATTATACGAGGACTCATACACCAGAAGTGGCGTATCAGTCTTGCTTAGTTTTTTTGGAGGGCCAAGATCTGAATCTATTCTTCTATCTATGCTCTTCCTTCTCAACTTGATTTTCAGATCTGAACTACTAAATTCTACTTTGTATGTGTCTTTTAGTGATCATGTAAACAAAGTGACATCTTTGACAACTTTGCAACCTTGAAAAATTCTTCCAATCTTTCTCTTCAATGTATCTTCAACCTAGATCTACAAATCACACACTAAATAGAGGGAAAAATGTTGATTTGTTAGTGGAAAGGGGTTTGCATTGGTCAAACCCTATTTTGGTAATCAAACCTTGAAATGAAATGAAATAGAAAGGAGGAATGATGAATAAACAAAATGCTTATGTTGCAACTCACCAAACCCTTGAATAAGATGTTGTAAACATGTAAGTAATGGCTAGCATGAGTGTGGATCTTGAATTTCTTGAATGTTGTAGATATTGAATTGAATACTTGCTTGAATAATGAAAATCTATAGCACAAAGTTTAGCTCAAAAACAAACAAGATGCATGATGAATTTGACATGATGCTTGATACTTGAATAATGTTGTAAAACACTTGATAATCAACTCTCAAATTCTCTTGAATTCTTTTGTTGACTCTTGTAAGCACCAATTTTCTATAATGCATGAATACTTAACTTGCTAGGTCACTTGTAAACTTGCTAGGTGAAATTATGTGAAATAACCAAGTGTATTTATACTTGTTTATGCCAAATTTCTTGAAATTACAACACTACAAGCTGACATTAAATCTACGCGAATAAAATCCCACCAAGAATTTGAATTTAATTTAGGTCTAAGTTAAGTGGGACTCATACGCTAGCTATGGTATATGAGTCCCATTAGGCTAATCTTGAAACACATTTTTCAAGAAATGCTTAGATTAATGTGAAATCTAGATCAGGGTCTTGAAACTTAGGTGGGACCCATATGCCCAAGGTGGCATATGAGTCCCATATCACTAAATCTGGTCCATACAATCCAAAATCACATGAATTATGATTGGACTTTGGTGAATGTTGGGATTAATCTCAGAAAGATGCATTAAATAAGGCTCGTGGATGCAAAATAAGGCTAATTAAAGTATAAAGAAGCCCAATTAATTAATAAAACCCTTAGAGATTAGTGTGAAAGTGTAAGAAAACACCTCACAACACCCTAAATAAGGCACAATTAAGTCCACTTAGTTTACAAGGGCCCAAGACCTAATGTGAATGTGTTAAACACATTACAACACTGAATCAAGGCATCATTAAGCTCAATTTAACAGGGAAGGCCCAAACAAGTGTGAAAATGTAGAGGGATACATTTTCTATCACTACACCACTAGAGAGATAGATTTGGCATCATGTATGACAACACTTGTGATTAAGGGGGAGTGTTGGAAATTAATCCTAACTACCTACCTTTATTGCTCTATATCTTCTTCATTCTCCCTCACAATCTCTACAACTTCTCAATCTAATCATGCATGTGAGATTTCATTTTCTGTAATTCATCTTTTCCTCCATTCACTGCTATAGGATAAATTTGAATATAAAATTATTGCATAATCTTCTTAGTCAGATTTTTCCACACTACATAAGACTATGGCATTAATTGTATTTATTTATTTTTTGTTTGTCCTTTGTGAAGGATATGCATTGAACTTGTTATTATTTAGTTAATATCTTTTTTTATGAAAAATGGTGTATGATTTGTTGTAGCAAACAACCAATGAACTCAAGAGTTTCGTTTTCATTTTTTTCTAAGTGAAGATGTAAAAGAGCAACAAATTTGTGTTTATTTTATGATAACAAATATAGCATGAACATACCTAATTTAGCTTCCAGCTCAATCAGGTAGACTTGACATAGTTTTTGCAAAATAAAGATAAAAGGTACACATTTGATTCTGCTAGAGTTTCATTATATGCATAGAATTATTATCAAATAAAATGCATTTTATTATGCAAGTGTTTACAAGAGAAAAGATTGCAGAAGTTTTACATAAATGTTGTATTTTATTGATAATTAAAAATGTATGGTGTCCCACACAAGCCGTTGGAATAACTATTTCAATACAATATAATACATAAACTATACATTTGAAGAAATAGAAAGGAAAGAGCATATGGAAAGAGTAGGGATCCATCATTGTCTGAATTACGAACCCCAAGTTGAACTATTGCATATTTGTGTTAGTCCCTTTCACTTGGTTGCTCTAGAAGTTGACCTGCTACTGCTTGAAATGCCTGCATGGGATGAGAAAAGTTGTGTTAGAGTTGGGACCCATATTCTCTACATATACTATATCAACAAATATATAGTTTATTCTCTTAAGGAATTGAAATAGTTTTGCAGCATCTCAGATATCAAGAAAAAATAGAAATATCATCATCAATCACCATCAAATTATGAGCTTCATTGTTTTATCTAACATGTTTTTTCACTATGTAGGTATAACTAAAATTTTCATTGTCAGATTAGTTTGCATTGACATCACAACATGTGGAGTAAAATGGGCTCCCACAAGAGTTGAGACCAACATGCTACCTTCTTGTGTTTTTTAGAGGGGTAAGAATGTAAACTCATCTTACTTGTTAGCATTGAGAAAGTACTCATCACCCATGATAGTGAGCTAGTAGGTCACTATCATAAATGGAAAATATCTGCTCAATGGAATCACAATGAGTAAGGAAAAGTTATGCATCCTTTTGTATTTCACATCATTGAAAATATAGTAAACTGTGAATTTCATTTTGTTTAAAATACATTGAAGACATTAAGCCATAGAAACAAGTTACAAGGATAGTCATCAAATATGTGTGGAGAAAAATTCAAGGTACAATGAACTTAAAATGTTAGTGTTTTGAGCCAATAAAGTTGGAGAGCCACAAGAAATCATTGTTCAGTTTCATAAGGAAATCTTTCAAAGAGGTCTGATAGATAAAGTATTTGACAGTGGAGGATGAGATATATGCAAGAAACCTTTTAGAGGTTATGAGGATACAACATAGAGAGGAGAAGCTTACAACAACAATCCATCTGAGGAAAGCAACAACAAGGGTCATAGATAGTGAGCCAAATAGAAAAAGAAAACCCTCTTATAATGCACAAGGTACACAAACAAAGTAAGTACCATGAATACAAGCCAAAAACCCTTGAGAATAGGTAACTCTTAAGGGTTTTATTTCAATAAAAGATGAAACTCTTGAACTTGAAATTTACATTAGGGTTCCAAATTTTAAACCCTTGAATACATATAGAATGGAGTAGACCTATAAGCCATGTGAGGCTGAGCCAAAAGAACAAGGATTTTTCTTCTTTTTGTTTTCCAGAGCACAGGGGTCAAATAATAGTAAATGAAAGCCATGACCTCATGATTTTAGTACAAAAACCCCAAGAATAAGCTTAGCTCGAGTACAAAAAATGGAGAGTTTTCTTACCATTTTCTAGAGCATACAAAGAAACCCTTAGGTACTTGGTCAAGTAAATAAAATTTCCCATATGGCCAAAAAATTGAAGCTCAAAACAAAACAATAAAACCCTTGGCTAAGGAAAAAATGGAAACCCAGAGTGTGAAAGAAAGTTTTAACAATGTTAAAATCTAGAGGCATTGAAAAGGAAAATCTTGGCCATGATGAGGTTGAGACCCTTGAAGTACCTGCAATAGTGACATCATGGGAACAAAACAAAAAGTACTCTCAATAGAATCAAGAGCTTCAGGAAAACCCTCATGGGTGCAAGTGTCTAGGGCCCAGAATAAAGAGATGAGACTCGTGGCCATTATAGTAAAAAAACCAGAAGTACTTGATGACAAAACCCATGAAAGATGCATAAAAATAGAGTACAAAGATTCAAAATGTGTTCATTTTTTCTACATAAGAGGGATTGAAATAAAATATTTCCAAGCACAAAATATTATGAAGAAAGCAAACCCATACTATTTGTCAAGGCTGAGTACAAAAGATAAAGTTTTCAAATAGAGGAAAACAAATTTTCTATACATTCAAGAGCCATAGCCAAAATGGAAACCTGCGGCTATAGAATAGAAAAGATCAAGTCTCTTCATGATAATGGAACCCATAACAACAATGTAGCATGGAATGAAGCCTTACCACATAGGTTAAAGCATGTTTTGTATGGTTTTCACAATCAAGCCCTCCATGAAAGCTCTAGTCAAAACCTTATGATGGTGGCTCGATGGTTTCCAGAAAGCTGCTAAATGCAAAATGAAATGTGAAAATGTTTGTGGTGGAGTTTTATGATTAGGCTTTCAACCCTAAGTGGTTGAATTTCCATAGGAATTTTTGCATTTGTATTTAACTTTTATGCATTGAATTAATGCACTCACATTATACTCATATGTAAGTGTCTAGAGGTGTCCCCTTATGGACTTATGAATTTTGCTTTGTCTCAAAGCACATTTGAGTCAAATGTTATTATTTTGAATCGAACCTGAAATGTAGAACATTGATTTAAGTGATACAATTATAAATCACTTCATTAATGTTATGTAAATACAAAATTTATAAGCACATGTGCTTTCTAGTATGATTCAAGAAGGGATAGTTGAAGATTGATGAGTTGTGCCAAGCATATAGGGGAGGTTGGAGGAAGTTGACAGACAAGTGCCAATAATATAGGGGTTGTTTTGACTTGGTTTTGGAGGGAATTAAGAGAATATAGGGGAAGTTTATGATGCCTTTATGATAGGAGAGGTCAAGACTTGACCTTTTCTTCATCTATGAGTCTTTTTGGAGTGGGTTTAGAAGCTAGAATTTAGGCTTTTCTATTGTACATGACCAAGGAAGTTTCTAGTTCCTATCTTTGTGCAACTTCTTTAAAAATCATATAGTAACTTCAAACTAAGTTTTGAAGTTAGTTCTTATCATATTTTTGGTAAATTGTGACTTTGGAGGTCCTTTTCAATAGAAGATAGTATTTGTAACTCTCTTTTACAGACAATATATAACAGTTTACACCTTGGAAATCAATGAAGATAAGTAATTTTTTCCTTCTTAGTTTTTGTTTTATTGTGTGCATTTGAATGATTGATGCAATTAATTTTGAAGTTGTCTTATTCCTTGTTGTTGTGTCTCATTAGCAGCACCTTTTTGTAGAAAATATGTATGTTGCAAGCTATAGTTTGTGTTGAAATGCAAGTGATTCAAGTTGTGAGGAGTGTATGTCTTCCTTCTATGATTGTAAGCATTAAAGCCTTCTTATGAAATATTTATGCAAAAACATATAAGTCTTGAGTTATGCATGTAGAAGCTTTTAGTTGATTTAAACTGCACACGTGTAAAAGTAGTTGTGCAAGTTTTAGGTAATCAAATTTGGTGCATCACCCTTAGTCATAGGTTATATTTTATGCAATCTTTCTCACCCTTTTCCAAGCAAGAAGTTAGTTTTAGGTGAGTACCATAAGAGCTAGCTTACTCTGGAGGTTAGTTTCCAACATTTGATCCCACAATCAAGGAAGCTTTCCAATGTTTCACCAATACGATGAGTTCACTCAGTAAGGGTGCACTATTAGGAGACAACATTGCATATTTTGAAATATATGAAATATAAACTATCTCAGTTTAGCTCTCTATTTCAATTGTGTTTTATCTCAATTTTATTTTGTTCTTTCCTGATCTTTATTTCTCTCCTCTACCTCTACCTTCAGGGTTGAGGCTCTTTTCCTAGCCATGTAAAGTGTAGTTTCATTCCTACATTGGTGTAAGGTGTGTATGGGGGAATAGAAGGCGACATTTTTACCCCAAACACTTTCTTAAAGTCCATTTTTGAAGGATGAAGGATATTCATAAGTGAAGGATCCAATACAAGTACCCGTGAAAGGCATGTCTCCATGCAATAAATACAATTATATGCCATTGTCATGTATACAACCAAGGATGGCTATAAAGGATTTTGAATGATCAAGGATGATCCTGATTCAAACTGCATAAACATTAACCCTCATTTATTTCATCATTTTCATCATAAAAGATGGATGTTGGTGTAAGTTGCATGAAATAATATTTATTTGGGTTTATCAATAACTGCAAGAAGCGTAGTTTATAGAGAGGCAAGTTGGGTACATAAATATTTTTGTATTTTTCAAAATTTATTGTAATTCAAAACCCTTCGAAGAGAATTAGGGATCAAAAGGGCACCCATTAGTTCTAATTTGTAGGTGACAATACATTTCCCTCTATTTCTGTCGACTGGCCTCTATTGCTCCCACTATTTGGATATGTAAAACATCATTTTTATTCTCTATAGGTAAATTTTATTTAGATTCTTGATGTTTTGTTAATTCCTCAGATATAAACATTGAAATGGATTATATAATTGGTTTTCTTTAAAAAATAATGCATTTATAAGAGTTGTCTTACATTTAAAAAATAATGGCATTTGGGAACAAGAGGAAGGTGTGAAGTATGAAAAATGATATTTGCAAAATAATTAAAAAATTTGATGTATAAGAGGATTGCTTAGTTTGTTTAGATGAGTCTTGAAAACAAGGTCTACCAATCTTTGTGATGTGGAAAAATTAATTAGCAAGTAGTTCAAAATTAGTTATAAGGAAATTGCAAATATATTGGAGTAATAATGATATTTTGATAACATTATAAAAGGTGTAATTTCAATTGAGCACAAAACCTTTAAATATATATTTTTTCCATCTTATTCATATGCTTTTGAGGCCATCTTTGCTACACCTAATATTCCCTCCAAATATTTTCTTTTGGTGGATTTAATTTCTATTAACTATTCAAGTTAAACTAAGTATGCACAATCTTGTCCTATTATGAGCCTTGTTATGCATGTTTTGGTAGTATTACATGTGATGAATAATTCTACATGGACATAATATGAACCAGGTAAATGAACTCAATCAATATTTTATATATAGACTGAATTGTAAAAATATTGATCAATAGAATTTAGTATCTAATTGCTTATATTACATAACTACTCTATTTTTTTGAATGAAAGTAAAAATCCATTTTTTTAATTTTTGGTTATTAATCGTCTTGCAACCCTCATTTTGGAAGTTGGGTTATGTTCTACCAATGAGATGTATCATCATTACGATGATGTGCACATTAAATATTGTTTAGTGTCTGCAAGAAAATAAAAATAAGAATGATAAACTTTGGGTATTGAACACTCTAAACTTCTAAGGGTCGGGTTGAGATTATGTGAGTAGTGCACTCTAAGCCATGTGAAGTTCTTATTTCATGCCACAAAGATAATAAAATGAGATAAGTATAATCACGTAAGGATATGATTAGGGGTTCATATTTTGTCTCAAAATGTATAAACTATAAGACCAACCAATCAATTTAAGACCTAGCAAATGGAGAATATGTATTCAACAAGTACAAAGATTTTACGCCAATTGAAAATTTATAAATCTATGATAGAAAGTGTTTTTTTACGATAGTTATGACCAATGAATATAGTGTATTTTGTAAGTATACTCGTATAGAAGTATGATATACAGAAAGTGAATATATTATACACAAGTCAATTATTGTAGGAAGTTGATTGATACCACAAGGGACTTATATCATGAATAATTGCATGATTTTTAACTAGCAAATATAGTTATTATAGTGCTCAATTAATTCAATGGTTAAGAAGAGAAGTAATTAAGGGAGAGGGATTGATCGTGGGTAGGGTAATCTTGAGCGAGGGGTACATGTCATCAACGTCCGAGTCGGACATTTTTTTTGGCCACGTCTCTTGACCGTCGAATTGGCATTTCCCCATTTTTTTGGCGAAAATTGGGCATGTTTATCAATGTTTTCATACCATTTTTCAAAAACCACAAGAAAAGAGCCAAAAAAAAGTGGACTGATAGTGGGTCACTAAGTCATGTAATATTGGTATGCTGATGTGGCAGTACATGATTGGTCAGTTTGTGTATTTTTTGAATTAAAATGACTGATAGTTGAATATTAAGTGTAAATCGATTGGCACTTTTATTGCCCAAAAATAGGCCCCCGACTGACCAAGTTGGGCCCCATAATGTCCAAATCTATACTGACGATTGGTTCCTGTCCCACAATCCGACCCTCTCCCTTAGAGCATCTTACTACTCTTTTGCTAGGGAGTGCGGAAAAATGAGCGTAAGTTAATAAATGATGAAAAGACATCTATCTGAGTCATAGAGAATGCCAAACATAAATAATTGTACGGGGAATAATCAGAATCGCAGGCGAGCCACAAGTTTGAAAATGCCATTAAATATCAGCAATATGAACACTAAATGCATGGACGGCAAGATACAAAAAGGGAAATGTCTTTAATGCAGATCTTCTTTGGCCGTCCCTACGGGCCCATTAAATTTAGAGAAACATTTCACATCAAGATTTGGGGCGTAGCGTGCTGTAAGATTGCAAGATATGGAATTTGAAGTGACTGTTGAGTGCAGGAATCTGGGTGATGTTACAAGAGGTGTGACAAAATTTTATTACGGGGCCCGATTTCCAATCATAGGTGCGAAAGGTTAGACAGTCCGCAAGATTCATAGAGAAAGACAAGGCTATCAGTATTTAGCGTGATATGGTGATTGATAGTGGGGCCTTCTCACGAAACAAGAGGAGGTTATGGACAACATCCCCCAATAATGGGATTGCAAACTCGATGAAAACAACAGATTTCTGTCATCTTTTCTTTTGGGTTGCATCTCATAGAGGAAGACCAAAAGAATTATTGGTGCTGGTTATTATCATTCAAAGCATGCCGCATCATTTAGAATGTGATTCACATAGAAAAAAAGGGTGTTTTAGAGTCAATCTTGTGCTGTCGAACTGGAAACAAGACTCCAACAAGGGCATGTCGTGCGGAAATGCAGCCCTTAACCAGTACAGCTGCTACCAGTTCCAAGATGTCGAGAAGCCAAGTATGCGATATGTGAGGCGGTTAACCAAATGCAGGTGGATCTTCTGGGGGTGGGAAGCCGTGGTCATGGAGGCATTTAGAGGTTGGTTGGGATATTCTTCTCTTGTTTTGTTATGTTTTTATTTACGCCTTCGAATTATTTGATTTTTATCATTGTGGCATAAGGAGCAGAGGAATAGTTTACGAATCTATATTTCTACAGGTATTGTCGGCAACAGAAAGTTTCACTTGGGAATAGCAAACAAAAGACAAAGGAAAGAAAAATCATGAGCCAAATCGATGAATTTTGGAAGCCCCTTAATCATTTAGGGGTAATTTGTATTGCCTATTTAGCTAAAAATGATCGATGTTCATTTGTTTCAGAAGATACATTATACATTACCAATTTTTTGCATAGGCTCTTGCCTTAGAATAGAAAAACAAAAACAAAAAAAGCCAATCAATTCAAACCCCTTTTTTCCTTTACTCATTCATGGGGTGTGTGTTTTGATCAGGGATGAGAGCTGCTAGTGGGGTTGGATGATGTTTTTTTATACATTAACCTTCTATAAACAACACTCAATTGTTTATTTTCTAGTTGTATCTACCACATTTTCTCTTATACATTGGGATGTTGATGCTTATGGGATTATGCTTGGCAATGAGCTTGAGTTTTGGTGGATATGTTGGCATATGGTCTAAG
Organism: Sequoia sempervirens; assembly: GCA_007258455.2. Lineage (NCBI taxonomy): Eukaryota > Viridiplantae > Streptophyta > Pinopsida > Cupressales > Cupressaceae > Sequoia > Sequoia sempervirens. The sequence continues at coordinate 25,489 of VDFB02029610.1, read as the reverse complement.
TGGTTTTTGGCTTCTAGTATTGTCATTGATGGCAACTGAAGTCATCGTTTTGGTCCACAATCACCTGGCAGATAAAATGACAAATTGTGTGTTACCGATAGAGTACTCATGGAACACGGTATCTGGTCTGATAGTTTCACTAGATCATCATTTTATGTTGTGGATCACTAAAATTGTTTGTTAAGCACGTGGAGCATCTTATTATTGAATCTTGTAATGTTACTTTTGTGGCTATGTAGTTTTAAAGGTCCGGTAGGACATTTTCTGTCTATTTGCTTGATAGAGCTGACTCAATGTAAATGGCGTGTAGTGAATGTATAAAGTAAAAATTATTTTAATTATCTTCAAGTTCAAATGTTTAATTATTGGTCCTAGTATTGTGTAGCTAACTTCTTTGGATACACATCGAAATGATTTATGATTTGGGTCGACAAGTTGCAAATATTACTAAGTTTTGTTGAGCCAACCTGTGGTGATTAATTCCTAGTGAGCGGATATATTTAGATGATCGGTCACATCATTTGGATGTATGGAGAAGTTGTGCGTGTGTATGTTGTGAAAGTCTAAGGTGTATTTGAGCAATATCATGTGCAGTTTCACTTGCGCATAAAGATTTTGTGTGCGAACTTGAGCAGAACAGAGCAGGAGTTCAATACCAGTCATCAAGACAGAGGTTTGACATCACAGCTAAATTGAAACCGCAATCAAGCATTGGTAGATGCTATCTATTCAGTTCATTTTCTTTTGGATCAATTCCAAACTATTGTAAGGGCAGTGAACCCCCATCTTTTGAGCGGTGAGCTCTAGGCAGTGAGCCTGAATGCAAGTGCATTCCCATTTTGTAATATTTCTTTTGAGTATACTCATAACCTATTGTGGATTGACCATCCACCATGGTTTTTCCCCTTACAGGGTTTCCACATAAAAATCCTTGTGTTATGGTTGTGTGGTTTCTTGTTTTCTGTTTCTGCAAATTAACTTTGATTAAGTGTGTTAAGTGGAATAAAGATCAAGATAAAAGAATTATTTTTTGCAGAACACTAATTCACCCCCCCTCTCAGTGTTGCTTGTTTCCAACAATTGGTATCAGAGCCAGGTTTTCAGACTTTTTATATTCTGGGGCAAACAATTCTTGTGTGGATCTACAATAATCTTCATTGATGCCTTAGATTAATTCCACAACGATTGAAGAATATTCAATTTCCTACTGGAATCATCTGAATTCCAGTACCGATCACTTGTAGGGGGTTTAGAAGATTTTCTTGACAACTCCCCCTAATGCAGAGACTTATAACTAGTTTCAAGGGGTGTTACGAGAAGAGGCTTCTGGTGCGAATCCATTTTCTTCTGTACAGGAATTCTTCTTCACCCATTTCTTTTGCATCTGCTTCCTGATCTCATTAGTAGTGATCTTTCCTTTTCCCTTAACATCTAGTTGCTTATTATGTTTTACCAGACCTCTTTTGTTCCAACAAAATCTAGAAGTGTGGCCAAATTTGTTGCAACTGTAGCAAACAACATTTCTCTGTCTAGGCCAATTGTTCCACTAACTTTGTCTTGATCTGCATTGGTTAGCAACATGTCCAAATCTATAGCATGCATAACATTTGACATCTCTATGAGGGTTATACATCATAGTTATGCATTCACTTGACTTGTGACCATACTTGTAACAATTAAAGCACTGACCTGAGAATGATGGTGTACTTGTGTTCATCCTACTGCTACACTGAGAAGCCATATGACCAAATTTGTTGCAAGTATAACAATAGCCATTAAATCTTTGAGCATTAGGTTGCCTTACTGGATTCCTTCTGGGTTCATTCATTCGGTCTCCTTGGACATCTGGAATTCCTTTGTCCAGAGCTCCTTTGCGCAGATTTAGAGCTTTCTCCTTCTTCATATCCAAGACCTTGTTTGTCACCATCAGTTCTTTGTCCCTTGATTAACTCATCAAGTTTGGCTGAGCTAGCTTTGAATTTCTCCTTGAACTCATTTGTTGTAGCAAGTTCATCCTTGAGATCATCAAGTTGTTTTTCAAGCTCTTCTTCATTTTTCTTGGATTGCTCCAATTCATTTTCTAGTTGGCTGCATTGTTCAGACTTTTCTTTCAAGGATTGTGCAAGATTTTCTTCATTTCTCTTTTTGTCCTCTAACTCTTTAGTCGTCTTCATCATGATGGATTATGTCTCACGATTCAAGGCAGCATTCTCTTGGGAAAACTTTTCACATTCTTTTGTTTTCTCCTTCAGGACTTGACTGAGTTGTTCATCTTCACTGGTTTTGTTCTTTTGCTTGAGCTAACCACATAATTCTTTACTTTTCTCCCTTGATTCATCAATCTTGTCTTTCAATGACTGGATGATTTTTCTTGCATTTTCAATATTTTCTTACAGTTCCCGGGTCTCAAATTTTGACTTGTCAAGATCATCCAAGGCCACCACGAGTTTTTGTTGAAGACTGCTTGTATCCATGACTCTCCAAGATCTCCCCAAGCTATTAGAATTCTTCAGAGGAACTAGCTCTAATACCAATTGTTCGAAACAAGCAACACTAAGAGGGGGGTGAATCAGTGTTCTCACTTTGTTGAGAGGAGAAGTGCAGAGGAAGTCAGTCTGTTGGGTTGATGGTATTTTTCACATCATGTGTTGCCATCAATGCCAAAGGCGGAGACTATTGGATGTTGTGGATGTGTGTGCTGATATGTGGTTGTCATTGAAGTTAACACTATAAGCATTTGGTGTATCAATTGTTGTATATGTTGAGGATATTGAGAAAATTGTAAAAGATAGTGTTCTATGTTCCCAGCGAAACTGTGCAGGTCATGATGGTATCTTGTTCTATACATTGAATATTATCTGATGTGGATTAAAGGGTTTATTGTTGAGTTTATCTAGATCATCTACCAGAAGTTTCAGAGGTCCGCTTGAAGTTTTGAGTATGTTGTGGTCTGACAGTGTTTTGCTGGTCTCTATTAGTGTTCTTGAATGAAGATTGTGTGATTCTAGTTATCTTGGTTGGTGTGGATGTTTCTATGTTGTTTCTTGGTGCTCTCAGATGTCTCTAGATAATTCTCTATCTTTGTGTTACATCCACATTAATCGGTGAGCTCGTGGTTGAAGATATTTTCTTGCGCATGTTCGATTTTTCATGTTTCTGGCCGACATGTTGGTGGTAGCATGTTGTGGATCTTCAAGGTGAAATTAATTAAAGTCTTTTCATTTTGGAGATGTTAATTTGGGTCTCCACTATGTTGTGGCCAACCTTGGTGGATTTGCATTAAAAGTTTATTTATAAGTTTGGGCCGACATTGCAAATATATTTTATTTTCTTGGCCGACGAAGTTGTGATGGAATCTCATGTAGTGGATATATAAGGGTGATTAGTTCATTGCTGATGAAGATGCTTTTTGTGCTCCCATGTGTGTATGTGCGAATATCATTTGATTGCAGAGCAGAGTGTGCAGAAGATTGTGCAAAGTGTGAAGAAGTGTTGAGCTTAATTGGAACTGTAATTAAAGGCTTGTACAAAAGCTATTTTCTCAGTTCATACCCTCCGGATTTTTAATCCAACTTTGATGGGCAGTGAGCCCCCTTTTGTAATTGAGTAGTGAGCTCTAGGCAGTGTGCCTGAATGCATGTGCATTCCCCTTGTTTTTTTCCATTATACTTTTAGTAGAGTATAATCTTGTGGACTAACATCCACTATGGTTTTTCCCCTAATCGAGTTTCCACGTAAAAAAAATCTTGGTGTTCTTTGTCTCTCTGATGTGTTAATTGCTTATTCATCAGATCTGAGATTAAGGTTAAGTTAAGTTAGAAAATTTTAAATTTCTGTGACAACTGATTCACCCACCCCTCTCAGTTGTTTGTCCTTATTTTCACTCTCATTTGTTACACTACATTCAAGAGAAAGAAGTCTAAAGTACTCTGAGGAAGATCCTTGCCAAAGCAAAGAAGAGAATCTGCAATCGACTTCCATTTCATCTCCAAAATGTATTTATAGCAAAACCTGTAAATTTTTGTACTCACAATTATGTCTACCCCTCTCTTAGTTGAAGTCAAGGATAGGTCGCGCCCTAAGTTCAAATGGCATCCATATAAATCGGTAGACACTGAGCCCTTAGGAGCATTTTCTTCCATGTCGTATGGTGTTCTGCACATCGAAGATATTAGGGAATATGTGCATGCGAACATTAAAGATTTGGGTAGCGTGCAACTATTTGAATTATATTCTAATCCCATAGTGCAAGAAAATTTTACGGTGAAACTTGAATTCAAAACCCTAGTGGAGAAGAAATTTGCACAATTCGCAAAGTTTCCCATATTTGAGGAAGATGAGTGGGTTCGTTACATTCTGAGCAAAGTGCATGATGAATTTATGTTGATAGATACACCATTTAAAATTACCAAGGAAGCTATTTGTGTAGTTACAAGCTTAAATTCTTTCGGTAGACTTCTAGTATTGAAGTCGATAAAGAATGATGATGTCACTAAAGCGACTGACTCACACTAGGATAGAAGGGCAATGACTATAAGTCATATTGCCAAGGTTGATGTAAGATTTGCATCAATGATCATAGGGTATAAGATTTACCATTCAAGCCGATTTTTTTATTTATCCGGCACTGTCATTTACACAGCATATGAGATGATCAAACAAAATGTGGATTATGATCTATGTGAAGTGCTTAGAGGGAAACTCTTGGAGAATCTAAAGAAAATCAAGAAGGACAAAAAGAATGTGTTCAAGTTCGAAAACTTGTTAATCTACCTGTACTTTTACTTCTTAGATGAGGTACCAAGATTTGGCCAAGTTCAATGGGGAAATGATGTCTTGATAGCAGTATAGATTTGGGACATGCTATGTAGTCTTGGTGACCAGCAGACCCGCAACACAATCTTGTGGGGTCATTTCAAAAACTTTCAAAAATAGATGCATGTCAGAGAGAGGATCCCTGAAGTTGTGGTAGAATAGTATAAAAAATCTATATGGTTCATGGTGGATATTGATCAATGTCACATGGAAGTGGTTGATCCAAGAACTGTTTGGATCATGCTTATGGGCTATGAAGTGGATGAAAATATACTAAGGATGTATGTAGACAATCTACTGAATTCTCCACTGGATCCTAATAAAGAAATATTTGGCACCTATGCAAAGAAGAGCCTTCAAGTACATTTAGAATTGAGGAAACCAGTGTCAATCAGAAGGGTAAGAAAGGAAACAAAAATCCTTGCAGAGGAAATGGGTCTTCTAGTTGAAAAACTAAAAGAAATCAGAAGGCAAAGAGATGAAGCTGAAGCAACAAACGAGAAGGAAAAGGAAACAACATTTGGTCTAGGAACATCTACTCTTAACACCAGAACAACCAGGAGTTCCCCTGCAACACAACAAAACAAGGTTGAAGCCTCCAAAAGAAGAAAGAAAAATAGAAGATAACATTTTCAAACATAGGAAAACAAATTTTCTGTACATTCAAGAGCCATAGCCAAAATGGAAACCTGCGGCTATAGAATAGAAAAGATCAAGTCTCTTCATGATAATGGAAGCCATAACAACAATGTAGCATGGAATGAAGGCTTACCACATAGGTTCAAGCATGTTCTATATGGTTTTCACAATCAAGCCCTCCATGAAAGCTCCAATCAAAACCCTATGATGATGGCTCAATGGTTTCTAGAAAGCTGCTAAATGCAAAATGAAATGTGAAGATGTTTGTGGTGGAGTTTTGTGATAAGGGTTTCAACCCTAAGTGGCTCACTTTCCATAGGCATTTTTGCATTTGTATTTAACTTTTATGCATTGAATTAATACCCATGCATTATACTCATATGTAAGTGTCTAGGGGTGTCCCCTTATGGACTTATGAATTTTTCTTTGTCTCAAAGCAAATTTGAGTCAAATGTTATTATTTTTCCTTTTTGGAGTGGGTTTAGGGTCTAGAATTTAGGATTTTCTGTTGTATGTAACCAAGGAAGTTTCTAGTTCCTATCTTTGTGCAACTTCTTGAAAAAATATATAGAAACTTCAAACTGAGTTTTGGAGTTAGTTCTTATCATATTTTTGCTAAATTGTGACTTTGGAGGTCCTTTTTAGTAGAAGATAGTATTTGTAACTCTCTTTTACAGACATGTATAACAGTTACACCTTAGAAATCAATGAAGATAAGCAATTTTTGCCTTCTCAATTTTTGTTTTATTGTGTGCATTTGAATGATTGATGCAATTTCTTGTGAAGTTGTCTAATTCATTGTTGTCGTGTCTCATTAGCAACACCTTTTTGTAGAAAATATGTATGTTACAAGTTGTAGTTTGTGTTGAAATGAAAATGATTCAAGTTGTGAGGAGTGTATGCCTTCCTTCTAGGATTGTAAGCATTAAAGCCTTCTTATGAAATATTTATGCTTTTTTGAGTTATGTTTTTTTGAGTTGTGCAAGTTTTAGGTAATCAAATTTGGTGCATCACCCTTAGTCATAGGTATTATTTTATGCAATCTTTCTTACCCTTTTCCCAACAAGAAGTTAGTTTTAGGTGAGTACCATAAGAGCCAACTTACTTTGGAGGTTAGCTTCCAACATTTTATTCTAGAATCAGGGAAGCTTTCCAATGTTTCACCAATAGGATGAGTTCACTCAACAAGGGTGCACTATTAGGAGACAACATTGCATATTTTGAAATATATGAAATATAAACTATCTCAATTTAGCTCTCTGTTTCAATTGTGTTTTATCTCAATTTTATTTTGTTCTTTCCTAATCTTTATTTCTCTCCTCTACCTCTACCTTCAGGTTTGAGGCTGTTTTCCTAGCCATGTAAAGTGTAGTTTCATTCCTACATCGGTGTAATGTGTGGATGGGGGAATAGAAGGCGACATTTTTACCCCAAACACTTTCTTAAAGTCCATTTTTGAAGGATGAAGGATATTCATAAGTGAAGGAGCCAATACAAGCACCTTTGAAAGGCATGACTCCATGCAATAAATATAATTATATGTCATTGTCATGTATACAACTGAGTATGGTTATACAAGCTTTTGAATGATCAAGGGTGATCCAGATTCAAATTGCATAAACATTAACCCTCATTTATTTCATCATTTTCATCACGAAAGATGGATGTTCATGTAAGTTGCATGGAATAATATTTATTTGGGTTTATCAATAACTACAAGAAGCATAATTTATAGAGAGGCAAGTTGGGTACATAAATATTTTTGTATTTTGCAAAATTTATTGTAATTCAAAACCCTCGAAGAGAATTAGGGATCAAAAGGGCACCCATTAGTTCTAATTTGTAGGTGACAAAACATTTCCCTCTATTTTTGTTGATTGGCCTCTATTGCTCCCACTATTTGGATATGTAAAACATCATTTTTATTCTGTATAGGTAAATTTTATTTAGATTCTTGATGTTCTATTAATTCTTCATATATAAACATTGAAATGGATTATATAATTGGTTTTCTTTTAAAAATAATGCATTTATAAGAGTTGTCTTACATTTAAAAAATAATGGCATTTGGGAACAAGAGGAAGCTGTGAAGTATGAAAAATGGTATTTGCAAAATAATTAAAAAAAATTGATGTATAAGATGATTGCATAGTTTGTTTAGATGAGTCTTGAAAAAAACGTCTACTAATCTTTGTGATGTGGAAAAATTAATTAGCAAGTAGTTCAAAATTAGTTATAAGGAAATTGCAAATATATTGGAGTAATAATGATATTTTGATAACATTATAAAAGGTGTAATTTCAATTGAGCACAAAACCTTTAAATATATATTTTTTCCATCTTATTCATATGCTCTTGAGGCCATCTTTGCTACATCTAATATTCCCTCCAAATATTCACATGCAACATTTAATGAATAAATTGTAATAGGATTATATGGAGGTTGGAGACACTAGCTCGGTTAGAGGTTTTTCATCATCTCAAGTGGCTTCTCACTTTGAGATGGTACTTTTCATGAGAAGCATATTTTTTCTTTAAATAATGCATATATTGTGAAATTTTCTTTTGAAGACGAAAAGAGATTTGGTGAAATCTGTAAGGTCCCACCGCTCGCATTGCAATTATAACATGTGTATTTTCTTTTGGTGGATTTAATTTCTATTAACTATTCAAGTTAAACTAAGTATGCAATCTTGACCTATTATGAGCCTTGTTATGCATGTTTTGGTAGTATTACATGTGATGAATAATGCTACATGGACATAATATGAACTAGGTAAATGAACTCAATCAATGTTTTATATATACTTAATTGTGAAAATATCAATCAATAGAATTTAGTATCTAATTACTTATATTACACAACTACTCTATTTTTCTGAATGAAAGTAAAATTCCATTTTTAAAATTTTTGGTTATTAATTGTCTTGGCACCCTCATTTTGGAAGTTGGGTTATGTTCTACCAATGAGATGTATCATCATTATGATGATGTACAAATTGAATATTGTTTAGTGTCTGCAAGAAAATAAAAATAAGAATGATAAGCTTCGAGTATTGAACACTCTAAACTTCTAAGGGTTGGGTTGAGATTATGTGAGTAGTGCACTCTAAGCCACGTGGAGGTCTCATTTCATGCCACAAAGATAAGAAAATGAGATAAGTATAATCAGGTAAGGATATGATTAGGGGTTCATATTTTGTCTCAAAAAGTATAAACTATAAGACCAACCAATCAATTTAAGACCTAGCAAATGGAGAATATGTATTCAACAAGTACACATATTTTATGCCAGTTGAAAATTTATAAATCTATGATAGAAAGTGTATTTTTTAGGATAGTTATGACCAATGAATATAGTGTATTTTGTTAAGTATACTCAACTATAGAAATATGATATACATAAAGTGAATATATTATACACAAGTCAATTATTGTAGGAAGTTGATCGATACCACAAGGAACTTATATCATGAATAATAGCATTATTTTTAACTAGCAAATATAGTTATGATAGTGCTCACTTAATTCAATGGTTAAGAAGAGAAGTAATTAAGGGAGAGGGCTCGATTATGGGTAGGGTAATTTGAGCGAGGGGTACATGTCATCAACGTCCGAGTCGGACAAATTTTTTTTGCCACGTCCCTTGACCGTCGAGTTGACATCTCCCCATTTTTTGGCAAAAATTGGGCACATTTATCAATGTTTTCAGACCATTTTTCAAAAACCACAAAAAAAGAGCCAAAAAAAGTGATGAACCGATAGTGGGTCACTAAGTCGTGTAATATTGGTATGTTGATGTGGCATTACATGATTGGTTAGTTTGTGTATTTTTTGAATTAAAGTGATTGATAGTTGGATATTAAGTGTAAATTGATTGACACTTTTATTGTCCAAAGTTGGGCCCCAGACTGACCAAAGTTGGGCCCCAAGCTGTTCAAATCTATACCCACAATTGGTGCTGTCCCACAATCCGACCCTTTCCCTTAGAGCATCTTACTACTCTTTTGCTAGGGAGTGCAAAAATATGAGCCAAGTTAATAAATGATGAAAAGACATCTCTCTGAGTCATTGAGAATGCCAAACATAAATAATTGTAGGGGGAATAATCAGAATCGCAGGCGAGCCAGGAGTTTGAAAATGCCATTAAATATCAGTATTATGAACACTAAGTGCGTGCACGGCAAGATACAAAAAGGGTAAATGTCTTTAATGCAGATCTTCTTTGACCGTGCCTGCGGGCTCATTAAATTTAGAGAAACATTTCAGATCAAGATTTGGGGCGTAGTGTGCGGTAAGATTGCGGGATATGCAATTTGAAGGGACTGGTAAATGCAGGAATCTAGGCGATGTTACAAGAGGTGTGACAAAATTTTCTTATGGGGCCCGATGTCCAATCATAGCGGGCTAAAGGTTAGGCAGACCGCAAGATTCATAGAGAAAGACAAGGCTATCAGTATTTAACGTGATATGGTGATTGATAGTGGGGCCTTTTCACGAAACAAGAGGAGGTTATGGACAACATCCCCCAATAATGGGATTGCAAACTGGATGAAAACAACAGATTTCTGTCATCTTTTCTTTTGGGTTGCATCTCATAGAGGAAGACCAAAGGAATTATTGGTGCTGGTTATTATCATTCAAAGCATGCCGCATCATTTAGAATGTGATTCACATAGAAAAAAAGGGTGTTTTAGAGTTAATCTTGTGCTGTCGAACTGGAAACAAGACTCCAGCAAGGGCGTGTGGTGCGGAAATACAGCCCTTAACCAGTACAGCTGCTACCAGTTCCAAGATGGCGAGGGAGGCCACGCATAGTAAATCAATCGGGTGTCCTGGGTGGGGACCTGCGTGCCTCTAATGCATGACTCATGATGAAAACCAAGCAGCAAAACACGAGCACGCTAGAGGGGTACGCAAGCTGGATGGAGGCGAGAGGGAGAATAGGGTAAGCAAGCTGTGGGCAAGTGACGAGGGAACACTTTTTAACAGAAGAGTGGAGCAGTGATCTAGAAGGAAATCTATATTGTCACCTGATGCTTTTTAATCAAGGAGCTAGCTATATCAACACTGCCAGTTGCAAGGTTGGATATGAAAATCACGTCATATCTCTACAACTTCTAAATCTGATCATGCATGTGAGATTTCATTTTCTCTAATTCGTCTTTTCCTGTATTCACTGTTACAGGGTAAATTTGAATATAAAATTATTGCATAATCTTCTTAGTCAGATTTTCCCACGCTGCATAAGGTTATGACATTAATTGTATTTATTTATTTTTTGTCTTTCCTTTGTGAAGGATATACATTGAACTTGGTAGTATTTAGTTAATATCTTTTTGTATGAAAAAGGGTGTATGATCTGTTGTAGCAAACAACCAACGAACACGAGTTTGATTTTCATTTTTTTTTTCTAAGTAAAGACAAAAGAGCAACAACTTTGTATTTATTTTATGATAACAAATATCGCATATTTTGAAATATATGAACTATCTTTAACTCTCTGTTTCAATTGTGTTTTTTTGTTCTTTCTTCATCTTTGTTTATCTCCTCTATCTTTTCCTTCAGGTTTGAGGCTCTTTTCCCAGTTATGTAAGGTGTAGTTTCATTCCTACATTGGAGTAAGGTGTGGGTGGGGGAATAGAAGGCGACATTTTTACTTCAAACACTTGCTTAAAGTCCATCTTTGAAGGATGAAGGATATTCATAAGTGAAGGAGCCAATACAAGCACCTATGAAAGGCATGACTCCATGCAATAAATATAATTATATGTTATTGTCACGTATACAACCAAGTATGGTTATAAAAGCTTTTGAATGATCAAGCATGATCTAGATTCAAATTACATAAATATTAACCCTCATTTATTTCATTATTTTCATCATGAAAGATGGATGTTGGGGAGAAAGTTAAAGTGTAGACAAAACGCACCTATGTATGTAACATTATAACATAACATCCCATCCCCCATCCCACGCGTTAGACAAAACACACCAACGGAAAGACAAAACGTACTGATGGAAAGACTTGACTGAAGAATGACGAATTCTGTTGGAAAAGTTAGATTGACGGACATTTACAATTTCTGCCAATAGCTTTGAAAGTAAGCAGGAGTTTTAAGCGGGAGTTTTTAAAAACGATGCACATTTAAATGTTTCTTGAAATCCTTTTCCATTTTCATTTTCCCGCAGCATGAATTTTGAGCAGAAACGTAGGAGGAATCGATTTTGTCTCCATTGTTTTTGGCTTGTAAATTTTGATTGGTTGCAAAAATCTCAGCTTTAATGCACATTTTTCCCCTTTTTTTTCTTTGCGTTTCATGTTGGAGTGGAGAGCACGGTGGTTGAAGGAGAAGCCAAGTATGCGATATGTGAGGCGGTTAACCAAATGCAGGTGGATCTTCTGGTGATGGGAAGCCATGGTCATGGAGGCATTAAGAGGTTGGTTGGGATATTCTTCTCTTGTTTTGTTATGTTTTTATTTATGCCTTCGAATTATTTGATTTTTATCATTGTGGCATAAGGAGCAAAGGAATAGTTTACGAATCTGTATTTCTACAGCTATTGCCGGCAACAGAAAGTTTCACTAGGGAATAGCAAACAAAAGACAGAGGAAAGACAAATCTTGAGCCAAACCGATTAATTTTGGAAGCCCCTTAATCATTCACTCGTAATTTGTATTGCCTATTTAGCTAAAAATGATCGATGTTCATTCGTTTCAGAAGATACATTATACATTACCAATTTTTTGCATAGGATCTTTCCTTAGAATAGAAAAAAAAAAAAACAAAAAAAGCCAATCGATTCAAACCCCATTCTTTCCTTTACTCATTCATGGGGTGTGTGTTTTAATCGGGGATGAGAGCTGCTAGTGGGGTTGGATGATGTTTCTGTATACATTAACCTTCTATAAACACCACTCAACTGTCTATTTTCTAGTTGTATCTGCCACATTTTCTCTTATACATTGGGATGTTGATTCTTATGGGATTACGCTTGGCAATGAGCTTGAGTTTTGGTGGATATTCTCCTTCCTTGGCAATTGAAGCATTGTAAACATGAATACCAACAACCAAAGCAACAAATTCATAGTCCATAGTGGAGAAATAGGAGTAATTGTGGCCAAAATTCTTGTAAACCATTACAACGCTTCTTGGGTTCTAAATACTTTGTATATCACTTTGCAAAGGTCAATTAGAGGAAATCCTATTTATTAGTCTAATTTTTTCTAGGATTGTGAAGCTATATTAATTTTACACATCATGTTCTTGTGTGTGTGAATGCCTCATAATCCTAAGATGTTTTCTTAATTCCAACCCTAATAATGAACAAAGGAAACTATGATCACACCAAGGTCATGCAAATTCAATATAGACCTCACCAAGTTTCCTAGAGCTAATAATTAGGGACCTTTTGGTAATGCTATGACCATACCACAAAGAATCAACATGTATAGATCTAAAACCCTTCCACTATAATTTAGATTAATAGTTATACTATAATTGAGATACTATTATTAGGGGAGTTTGTTTTAATAGTATAAAGCGGGAAGGGCTTAAAGCCATTACAAAGCAGTCATTGAGGCATAAGAGAGGAGTCTCACAAAGAGTAAGACATAAAAAGGAAATAAAGAAGGACGAGACTCACCAACAGTGAGACTAAAAAGAATATCAAACAAAACAAGTATCCCAAGAAGAGAGACATGAAACAACAACAAAGAAGAGAACAACATAGATCAACAATATTTTTGACTGAAGCATGGAACCAGAAACAAGCTTTTGGAAGGACCCAAAAACATTGACAAAGATAATCAAGGTAGTTTGAAACAATCATATTAGGGTTTTTGCTCCCAAACACCAAGCCTAGAGAAAATATTAACAATGTTGGGAAACTCCCAACCAACTTTAATACAAACACAAAATCAAGCAAAAATAAAAACTATTCTAGATTTTGTGACATTATCAATGGTAACAAACTGACCAATAACATCAACTATAACACGAATGCTAATTTATCCCAAAACTCTGAAGGGAGCTCTAGGAGATGAACCCAAACAAGAACTAAGTTGGTCTTGGTAGCATCAAACCAACAAACTAATTTTGAATGTAAAGAAAGGATTTACCCAAAAACTAGGGTCCACCTAACAAAACATGAGAGTAGTCCACACTGGAGTTGAAGGAGAATAAAAGGAATGCATTCCTCAAAGCCTTCACCCTCAGCAAAACAAAACCACACCAACAAATAGATGCCCAACAATGAAATATCAATGTTTGGTCTCTGACCCAAAATCTCCTAATGAGAGCATGTTGTAGGAAAGCAGAGGTTTTTGTCCACCCACTCATCAGGCTAAAAAAGGATAGGAGGAGGTTGAGGAACGAACTCCTCAACACTACACTCCAATTTACTACAAGGAGGATAAGACACTCTCTTAGTAATAATAGGAATGCGGCTTCACCCAAAGAAGGCGATATGGAACAAAGGTCTTGATTGGGATAGAGAGGGCACAATCTCCACTTCACACATGTCAATAGTAGAAGGCATCAGACAGGAAGATGAGGCAAGAAGATTTATCTTCAAACCCACCTCAAGCAAAGGATTCTTGGGAGGGGTAGAAGAAAGGCCCTCTTGAAAGACAACCTATTCACAATTAGAGAAAGCTCAATAGAACCCAACCCAAAAACACCACATGCTTATCAACAATTGAACATTAGGCTTCTAGCCACATAGCCAGAAGAGGAACATCCTCACTGGCATCCACCAGATCACTTGTAGAAGACATGGACCCCATACACTGCTTTGTAATACGATCCTCCATAAGAATCTTTGAGGAGAGATTCTAAGAGAAATACTCCTCAAGAGAGCCACCCCTCACATCAACTTCAATAAGGGTGTCAAGGCTAGCGTAGGAGCCCAAGCTCACAACACAAGGGAAGGCACTAGGCACAATGATGAGGGCTTCAATCTCAGGAACGAATGCAGAGGCTATCACCACCACCACAGGGGTAAGGGGATTAAAAAGGGCACCAACCCACATGTAGGAAGCTAACTCTTGCTCACCAACACCTTCTCCATCTTTTAACTCATCATTTCCCTCGCCACCATCTACAAAATCTCCAAAGCCTTCACCTCCATTGTCCCCACCATTTATGGTTTTTGCACCCTTCATCTCCATCATTAAGATGTCTATGGGTGATCATTAATTTTGTGTGGTGACTATCAGGGGAGTTTGTTGCTAGAGATATTTATATATTAAAAAATATAAAAAATATTACTTAACTTTGGATTATTTGGATGCTTTTTTTATTAATTATTATAACTAGAGAAGATATTTATTTTTTGTAAGACCTACATCTATCTTCATTTCAAACTTACCCTTCTCAATAATAGTGGTAATTAATCAAAGCTTATAGGTGTATTAAGAAGAGCTTAGGGTTCAAGGGTTGGATTTAAGATGAAGTTGGATAAGGTTATTGGAAAGAAACTCTTGAAAGATGGAATTGGAGGCTTTTCTAGCTTCATCCAATTAGTATTAGCTTGTTGAAAAAGGGAGATAGTAAGTTTAGATGAGGAGCAAGATAGTTTTAGTTACTTTAGTTGATTGTTTGATCAAGGTTGGGTTAAGGAGAAAATTATAAGTTATTGGTGTTCTTTGTAGAATTATTGGTTTCCTAAGAAGAGAATGAGGCTAAACAAATAGAGACATTAGAGGCCAATGAGGAGATGGCCTTAAAATGATCTATCACCTATGTACAATCATACAAAGTGGTACAAAGTGTTATAAAAGTTGAATATTTGTGCAAGAGATTTTGATTCCTGATGCTTTGCAAAAATATTCCTAATAAACACCCTCTCGATATTAGAGTCGAGAAGAAGATAGGAGATCTATGAAAGAATGCATTGATGATAAAAGATAAAATCCATCACCTTCTTATTTATGTCTTGATTGCAATGTATAATGTTGATGAAATTAACCTACAATCCTATGTTGACTTGAATGTGTTCCATGAAAAGATAAGTGAGATAGAGGAAGGAACCCAAAGAATAGGTAGATAAAGAGTAGAACCATTTTATGTTTTTTTTTTCCTTTATGAATTGATAAAGCTTAGCTATGAATAGATCATGAAAGAAATAATCAATGCACATTGATCTATAAAGGATTGAACATGCATCTTAGGATTGCTATCCAATCATACATGTATGTCAATGTTTAACATGATGAACTATGGTTCCTATGGGTGATCTATTATAGCCAAATATATTATGCTATGAAAGAGGTTTAAGGTTTCATCCCCCAATGCATAAGATGATATGATAATAGATAGCTAGCATTGCATTAATGACAATTCTTGAACTAGGTGGTAAATGATAGTACTAGGGGCATAGGTTGGGACATTGAGGGTAGGAGATGTAAAAGAAATCATGTTTTAGTAAGAGTATGGAAAGGGTTGTGAGGTTAATGGTAGGATAGGAGAGGGAGTGACAATAGTGGTAAGAGAGGATCAAGCAAGATAAGTGAAGGGTAAGGGTTGAAAGGGTGGCACATCTAGGGGTAGGAGGTAAAGTGGTTGCCTAAAGGGACATGATCATAGTTAAAAGGAGGAATGAAGAGAGAGACATAATGGTAGTAATGTGTGTTGGATGAGGAGTAGGCATGGAAATTCAGGTGAAGGAATATGGAGATGTAGGAAAAAGAAAATAAGTTGGCTAGAAGAGAGGGATGAAGGTAGGAGAACTCGACTATGAAGGGACATAAGTGTGGAACAATATATCCTATACCTTGTAATATCTCTAGCCTCTCAAGATGGGTGATGATGATATTTGTTAAGGAGTAGGTGACATCATCAAGTAGGCTACTTTGGAGGAGAGACAAGTGGTGCTCAATTTTGGTGAGTGACAAATTCAAAATCATCTAATAGGGATTCATTATCAAAGTGGTCATCATTGTGAGACATATAGAGTGGAACAACATGTGGGGTGGATGACAATAGAGGAAGGAAGGGTAATGGAGGAAGGAAAATACATGGATAAATTTAGATGAGGATTCTTATAAGAGATAATGTGTGAGGAAGGGATAGTCAAAGAAGGAAGGCTAATAATTTATATCAAAGAACATCAAAATGATTCATTCTCATATACTATACAAAATTTGAGTAGAAAAATGTAGAGTTTTTATTTTTAAGTGAAAATAAAAGACAAAGACAGTAGTGTATTAAATGGACACTAACCTAATTGTGATAAGGTCTATATGTTGTGACTATGTTTATGTTTACTCAAAAAGAGTTTCGTTGAATGATGAAAAATTAAAAAGTCAAAGTAGAATTAACTAAATTCAAACATTAGAATGAGAGTTTGTTGTTTATAGAAAATATTATGAAAAATATAGATTTATGAAAATGAGGATTGTGAACAAGGAGAGAAATCAATAGAGGATTATCTCTAGAGAGTGTAGGACATTTGGGGAATGTGCACTATCATTGTGATGTGTATCTACAAATAAAAATTTCACTACAACCTAATGAATAAATAGAATGTGAAGGGATAGTCAAAGTGCCTCTTCTTGTATTAATGTATTTTTTCTTTTGTTACTTTTGAAGGGAATGCCTATTGGGTTTCCACACCTAAATGTGCCTATATATTTTCATATGAAACTCATTGTAAAGAGTTAAAAATGTTGGAAACCCATGGAAACTCCATTATGAATATAAAATACCAAATATTGCTCATTTTTTACAAGTTTCATGTTTTTATA
The DNA here is from genome assembly GCA_007258455.2 of Sequoia sempervirens. Classification (NCBI taxonomy): domain Eukaryota; kingdom Viridiplantae; phylum Streptophyta; class Pinopsida; order Cupressales; family Cupressaceae; genus Sequoia; species Sequoia sempervirens. The sequence continues at coordinate 8,286 of VDFB02029610.1, read as the reverse complement.
TTTTTAAACTTTGAATTTATTTTCTTTTTATATAATTATTATTTGTATTTAACTCATTGAATGTTAATGGATCTTCAACGTGTATTTAGACCACTAATACCTTGTTAATGGTGAGGTATTTTATGTGGTCACATGATCACATTTTTTATGCATTAAAATTCAACAACAATCACACACATGAATTTTACTTTAGAGATTGCACCATCTTGCATTGGGATAGTGAATAAGGATCCATCAAAGATTGGCTTTATGTTGTACCTATCCATTTATAGAATGACGTGTAGAAGGATAGAAGATGAGTTTAGTTTCAAGTTTATTTTTCTCTAACCCTTTTCTCTCCACCACCACCTTTTTGTATTTTTATAATGATGTTAGTTTAGTGTTTGATGATAAATGGGTATATGCGGGGACCATGATGGAGCTGAGGTATGATATGATGGGTATGTGTAGGGTATGTGGTATTGTTTTTACCCAAAATTGATTAAGCGAAAGGGGTTTTAAAGGAGATTCTCAGCTTTCCACTAATATAAATTATGCTTTACTTTGAATTTAATAAATAGTATTATTCATTTCTATTTGAATTATGACAGAGTCTTGATTGATAGAATTTGATTGAAAAATATATATAGCTTTCAAGCGATATCACATTTTTTGAATCCAAAAATTTGCATCACATTACATACTTTGCATATGGGATTAAAAAATTGAATTTCATGAAGTTTTGACCAAGTTAAAGGTGGTCCAGGACAGCCTAAGTTTATTTTTTTTAGAAGTTGTAAGAACAAAATCATAATAAAATTATTTACTTGGAAAATAATTACAAAAAATATACATCACATCAGGACCTTAGGTCCTCTACTTTATATCTAAAATCTTATAAAAAATATTACCATTTTTATTGTGGTTAGGGTGGTCAGGATAGACACCTACTTTTTATTTTTTTCCACGAAATTTAAATTACTAACATTTGAAATTTTAAATTTTCACCAAATACATTTTAAAAAAAATAAATAAACCTAGTGGTTTAGAAACTACGATTTAGATTTTTCTACAAATTCTATTCTTACGAAATTTTTTGAATAACATAGATAACATTCAAAATTTTTATGTCAAGTTACCTAACTACGATTTTTTCTAATTTTTGCCCTTTAAGGGCACATTACTTCCATGATGATTTTGCACATACACCCAAATTTGAATCATAAAATGGGCCAAAATTTAAGTAATTCGTAATGTGGTTTTAGATGGTGTAATCTTGTTTATTTAAAATATAATAATCAAATTCATAAAGGTTAGAATTAATTTAATGGATGACCCTTAATCTTCCAAACTATATAATTTTATTTTAAAGGACATAAGATAGTTTTAATAGAATTTAACCATACATGTTTTATATATTTGAAGTTGAAGCTAATGATTCATAGTGGATAGTCATGTTTTGTTTGCAATAAGTGAAACTCTTTTTCATATTAATGATTTTTAATATTCATTGTAGCCCCTTGAATAAACAAACCAAAGAAACCTCCAACTAATGTATTCTCATAAGCCTTGTGTAATAATTGATGAAGAAAGAGCATTTGTTGTTCCACGGGCTACAAGCTTCAAGGCATGCAAGTAAGTTGACATGTCAAAAACCACATCAATACAAATGGTGCTAGAAGGAGGGCCATCTTGGAATGTTAGGAGAATTCATTTTATCGAATTTTTAATTTTCCTTCTTTTATTTCTAAAATTTATCATTCTAAAAAACTAAAAAAAATAAAAAAAATCATTTTTTTCACAACATTTAAAACAAAAGAAAGGATTGTATTGAAGGCCTATTATAAAAAAAATTGAAAGGGTTTTTAAAGGTTTAGGGGTATTTCTTCCAAATGGAAAACTCTATGAGTATGTTTTGATTAGATTAAGACTAGAAGGGCCAGTACCCATTAGAAAACAACCATAGAGGCGAATGAGGGGCTCATGAGAAGTGAGATGCCTAGCCAAAATCAAAACATAAACTTAAACTTAAATAGTTCATCCAACAAAGAGAAACATTAAAGAAACATAGAACAAAGACCAACACAAGACCACAGGACACCTACAAGTCTCCCAACAAATTGAGACCACTAATAGCATTCCATTCTTGAGACAAAAATTAGAGCTTCTCTTCAAAAGTTAGGGGGGATTTCTAATTAGATTAAGTATCCATCGTGGTGTCCTGGGTTGAAGTATCAACCATTTTATCTTTCTTCTTATATGTGTGACTATCATCCCTGCCATCATCAACCACCCTTTTACCCCATTTCTTCCTTAATTCCCACTGAAGCATTTGAATAGTGAGGGTGGTTTTCTTCATGGTCTCTTTGTTGTAGTTAGTGATTACCCTGAAGCATTGAGTGGTTTTCTCTTGATTCTTATGAATAGCCTCAATCTCCATTTGTAGATTCCTTTTATCATCCTCCATACCAATAATGGCTCTCAACTCTTTTAGCTCCTTCTCCCAATTGGCCCACCTCTCAAGGGGTAAAAGCACAAAGTTATTGTCACACTTTCGACCAACTTATCAACATAATTGAATTTAAGTATTTCTAACTAAAAATCAATTTTGGTCAAACTTATGATCTAGTAAGATTCATTCTAGCTAAGTTAGATACTTCCACAACTTTTTCAACTAAAATTGTTGGCTAAAATATATGGAGCACCACTTTGAGTCCAATTTACCAAAAAAAAAAATTATTCAAAAAACTTGAAGTTTCAATAACTCTTGCTAATGTAAGTAACATTTTAAAAAAATTATAAAAATAGCTTTTGTAGATCCATAAGTGTAGTTTTCAAAAATATATTTATTTTAATAGTTTTAATTATTATTTATATTTTATTTTTTGTTTACTAAAAGTAGGTATTAGTACAAATATTAAGGTTGATTACCATTCAAAGGAAAATACAAAAACTTATAAAAAATGGAAAAAAATATGATGCACTAGATAAAATAATCTATTTCAAGATGGTATAGTGTTTTTTTTCTATTTTAGATAAATATTTAATATGAAAGTTGGTGTCTGATGGTAACATTTATTTTTTGATTCATGCAAATTTTAATATTTATTTAAAAATATATATTTATCAAAATTGGAAGAAAATATATCCATGCACTAAAGTTTCAAGTTATAAATACACAAAAAAAAATTGAATGAAAAAAAATAAAATTTACTACAAAAAGTTTGGCGTCCCGTGCAACTTCATTTTTTTATCATTTTATCAACAATTAAATTATAGTGTTAATTTATTAAAAACTAGTTTAATTTTTTTAAATTTTTTATAAAAAATGTAAACATAAAATATACTAAAATACATATTTTACTAGTTTACATCTTTCAAAATTCATATATACCATTTTAGTGATTCCAAATTTTAAAGTTGGATCAATGTTGGTCATTTCCTTTATAGGGTGTGACACAACTTTGTGCTTTTACCTCAAAAGACTTGGCTAGGGGGGTAATCAAATCCCAGTGGGATTTGTCCTCCGCCTCACCCATCCATGGGACCTGCTATTGTAGAACCTTACTTTCAAGCATTTGGATTCACTCTTTGGCCGTAACCAAGTGGCACAACAATCACTTCAAAATATCATTCTAGACATTAATTGTCTTTGAGAATTCATTGATTTTTTTTGTAGAGAGGGTCACCAAAAGCACTAAGTTAAAACCACCCTAGGTTTCCAACAAGGGTCCCTTCAGATTTATCACGAGAGAGGTTGGGGAATTTGAAGGGTTGAGGGTCTAAAATAGAGGGTGTTAGGGTTTGTCGAGACCCTCTCTGCATGGGTAGGGGAGTTCATGGGAGAGATGGCAGGGGTGGGGTTCCACGACACATCATCGTTCAAGTTGTCTGACTCATCTGAACTAGAAGTAATAGGTGTGGGTTCTGATAGGGGTATGCAATTGATGGGGTGGGGAGTGTAATCCTCATTGGCAGGGGCTTTTCCACAGGATCAGGAGCTATGCTAAATGGTAGGGGGGTTTCATCAAGGGTAATGGAGGGACTAGGGTCCGTGGGGGGTTTAGTGGAGTTGTGAATGATCAAAGTGTTCTTTTTAATAGTGGCAAGGGAGGGTAATATAATGGCATGGTACTTGTAGAGATGAAATATAAGACCATGGTGAATGGGTAAATTCTTTTTTTTACCCTGAACTTTTTGGATAGTTTGCTCAAGCAAGGATAAAATCCAAAAGGCGAAATTTATTTTTACATTATAGTAGATTTGATTAAGCATTGGAAACAAATAAGCACACAAGCGACAAAACTTCCCCTCGAGTGTAACGTACCTCATGAGGACCTCAACAACTTTGCTCCAAACACCAAGAAGGTGCGCATGATTAAAGCCATTATGGATTCTATCCACCTTCTTGCCATATTTCAAGAATCATTCCATATCCTTCTAATAGTGGCCTTTAGATTACAAGGGATGTACACTCCCTCCAAAGATAGCCCTATCACCTCCACAATTAAGTCAATAGTCACCATGAATGAGGTCTCACCAAGAGTGATAGTTCCATTTTCCTAGGAGGTAACGAACGCCACCAAAATCTTGGGGTCATGCCCGTGCATCCCTTCCAGAAATGAGGACAACTTTCCCTGCTATAGAATGGTTAAGAATTCCTTGTCTTTTTTCCACACCTCGTTGTTAGTAGGCTCTTCTTGAACCTGATCACCCCACATCACATAAATATCAAAGTTCAAAACTGGACCACATGGATTGTAGAAATGACTAGATAAAAAGCAAAGCCACCAACTAATGTGTTTATGAAAAAGCAACTTAGAAGGGTTAATTTTCCATAAATGAAAAGTGTGGAAACTATCAATGAGATTTGACAACATATCCAACTCAATCTCAAATTGGTAGTACTTTAGTATCATGGTGAATTAAATCACATACATGACTAGGGATATGAAGGATATTATCCCATATTACTAAATTTGGTGTGAAGATGCCAAGATTTGCTAGTGCGTCAACAACTTTATTGCCATTTCAAAACATGAGAACAATACTACAATTTTTTAGGGTATCATAAGATTGTGAGCCAAAGACACAGGGTCTTGGAGGGTCCAACAAAGAGAGGCCATCCCTGTCAGCATGAGAATCGTGTTCCTATAATCTCCCTCGATGATTACGTTGGACAACTCAACCTGTGTGGCAATTTGTATGTCCTGGAAAGTCATTGCCACCTCAAAATATCTCGATGAACACACCCCAAGTTAACCACATAAGAAAAAATTAAATTCCCCATGTGATCTCAAATAACCCCACTCCCACCCGCCCGACCAGGGTTAGGTTTGGAAAATCCATCAAAGTTAAGCTCCAACCAACCAAGGCAGAGGGGAACATGTGGTTTCTCTCAAATCCTAAAAAATGAATGTAATTGGTTGCCTATCTTTTCCCCTACTATTTCCCAAAATGTTTTTTAGCGCATTGGGATTCATAAAGATTTGAACAAAATATTTAAGGGTATGTGCAAGATCATGATGGGCCAAAATGTGTAATGGAAGTGGGTATGTGTAGGGTATGTGGTGACGACTTTTTACCTAAAATTGATTAAGCGAAAGGGTTTTAAGGAAATTCTCATCTTTCCAACAATATAAATTATGCTTTACTTTGAATTTAATAAATAGTGTTTCATTTCTATTTGAATTACGATTTAAAAGTCCTAATTGATAGAAGTGATTGAAAAACATCTATAGCTTTCAAGCGGTGTCACATTTTTTTTAGATAGAACATGCGTCACATTCTATACTTCGCATACTATAGGATTAAGAAAAGAAAAATTGAATTTCATGAAGCTTTGACCAAGTTAAGGTGGTCAGATATACAAGTTTTTTATATTTTTTAAAAGTTATAATAAAAAATTCATAATTAATTATTTACTTGGAAAAAATTTCAAAAAAATATGCATCGCATCGGGACATGAGTCCTCTACTTATATCTAAAATTTTATAAAAAAATATTATCATTTTATTGTGATTAGAAGTTGAATTGGTGGAGACTACCTACTTCTTATTTTTTCTTGGGGAATTTATAGTGCTCACGTATTGAAATTTCAAAATTTCACAAATAGATTTAAAAAGAAAAACCTAGTAGTTTAGAAACTACATTCAATTTTCTATAAGATTCTACTCTTACATATTTTTGAAATAATATAGATAACTTATTCAAGTTTTTACGTCAAGAGTTCTAACTTTGATTTCTCACGAATTTTTGCCACTTAGGGGCCTTTTTTTTTCCCATGATGATCTGCACATACCCATAAATCATGAAGGAATTGCTTGTCAATTCATTCACTTTTTAAGATCTGCAATATGTCATTGGTATGCCTTTCTTTTACACAATTCTATACATTCATGAGTAGAATTGGAAAATGCATACTTGAGATAATTTGGGAAAAATATGGATCCACAAGAATCCTTCCTACAATTTTTAGCAAGAAGGAGGAAATTGGGTGAGCTTATTGATTAGTTTAATTAACGATTTTACCAAGCTCTTAGAAAATTTGATATCATATATTGTCAAATCAAATTAATTTATTAAGACATTATTTATGGGTATTGTATCCTACATTTTCTATACTTATAAGATATACAAAAGGAATAATCATGACCTAGAAGCTTCTTTCCAAAGATATTTGATATTGGTCCACTTGTGATAAATTAAATGCAATAAAGAATACAAAGTTATGTTATCATGCCTCATGACAAGACCAAGTGTTGTATCAACCAAATATGTATAGGATGTCATTCAGTTAGACAAGAAATATCCTCAATCAAATTTGATGCCTCTACCAAATCAAAGAGCTTATCAACAAGACACAACTTAAGTTCATAACCATAAATTGAATCAATATACACAACCACAAATGATATTATATTTCATAAAAATTAATGGGTAAAATCATCAAAATGGTTCAATTTTTTTTCCAAGACAAAACCAATTGTGGATGTTACAAGAACTACCAATGGCCAACCAATGCATTTACTATTATTTTCCTCCATTATTGGATATGAGTACTTACCAATATAAAAAAAATTCTCTATTCATTCTACATGTGAAATAAAGAATGGATCCACCTATTTATAGTAACAAATCTAACAATGAAATGATCAAAACTATCAACAAAGTTGTCACTATAGAAGAAACAATTGAAAAGGTGGAGGACCATATTTAAATGTGATAAATCAACAAGACTAAATATAAGTGTTATAAATTCATCATAAACAATGGTAGTAAAGATATTTTAGTGTAAAAAGAGATGGTTTATAAGTTAAAATTAAAAAGGTTAGAATAACCAAGTCCATATAAAATTTCACAATTAAAGAAATAACATAAGGTACTAGTCAATGAGCAAGGGAAGGAGAGATAGATTTGAAAAATAGTTATCACTAGATCATAATAGAGGGAGGGAGAGAGAGAGAGGGAGAGAGGGAGGGAGAGAGAAGGGGAAGAAGGGAGATAGGAAGTGGTATGGTGGGAGGGATAGAGGGAGGGAGAGAGAGGGAAGGAGGAAGATAGGAGCCAGGGTGGAGGATGGAGGGAGAGAAATAGGGAAGGATAAAGATAGAGAGAGGTAGGGTAGGAGAGGTAGGTATAGACAGAGTTAGGGAGGGAGGGATGAAGGGAGGGGTAGGTGGAGAGAGGTTGTGTGTATGTGTGAGGGAGAGAGGGAGGGAGGGAGGGAGGTTTTCTCCACCCAAATGATTCTCTCATTGGTCCTCATATCTTACCTATCTATATGTGCTCCTTGGGTTGCCAAATATGAAATATATTTTCAATTTTTTGATTCAATTGATTGTATTGTGTCAAAGAAAGATATGAAGATCCCTACCACTCCATCAAAAATCATAGGATAAACTTATAACTTTATGTAAATTTCAAATATTGGAGATATAATTATATCTTTCAGTTTTGATAAATTACCACAAATATGTTACAAACAATAGGGTAGAACTAGAATTTTAATCCTACAAAAAAATATTAAGAACATTTGATGTAAACATGATGAAAAATTATATAGTAACAATTATATTATAATATATACACATGAGTTATATTCACTAGGAATCCCTCTCTCTACCTACCCCTCTCTCTATATATCCCTCCCTCTTCTCTCTCTCTCTCACAAACTAGATCTCTCTCTTTGTACCTCTCCCACCCTACCTTCGTATCTATCTTTACCTACATATATTTTTATTCCTTGTACCTTACCTCTCTCTACCTACACCTCCCCCCTTCCTCTCTATCTCCCTCCCTCCCTCT
>VDFB02029609.1:0-26973 GCA_007258455.2 Sequoia sempervirens | reverse complement strand
TCATTAAATCCTGCATCCACAAATCATCAGTAGAAGGCATATAGAAACATTGATCATCTCATATGCATATAATATAGATTTGTTATTCTAAATATCTCATAATTATAACATTACATACACATTTACATATAAATAATCCATCACATAATCCATGGCATAATCATATAAGCACCGTCGCATCACATCATAGATTAGGCATTTGCATCCATTTGCATAAAGCATCATCATATAAATATACATATCATCCATCATCCATATGTATCATATAGAAAATCTCACAAATCACCATATCACAATCATTTTGCATACATCTATACATAATGTGTGATAGAAATATGTGTATCAAAATAAGATAAACAAATCACACAAAATGAAACATTAAACTAAAGAAATGCAAGATAAACTGAATTCAAATGAAAACAAACAAAGCTTCTTCAGAACCGTTTCATTTTTCTCTATCTCCAGGGATTTGTTTGAAGCTGCTGGTCTCAAATTGTGTAAGCAAAGCTTCTCAAAATGGCAACCTACAGAATGAGTGTACAAAAAGGAAAGTACTTCTCTATGCTATATGCTGGTGGAGTGAAAATGTTGATACGGATATGCACAGGGGCTGTAGATTATGCACAGGGGCTATGGATTATGGATGCTTCTAAAACTAAACTATGAGGATGATTGGCCATGATATGGAATGATTCTACAATCTATGAATGCTAAAAGACTATGCTATGGATGCTTGAAAGCTATTTGACTATAGTTTTCCTATATGTAAGCTTCTATATCATTTCAAAGACCCGACAGTCCTTTTTATAACTTTTTGCAGGCAAGAGCCTGGCTGGCAAAGATCAATGGTTGTGAGATTGTTTGGTAGATTTGAATGGTGAGAGATGGAGAGGTTGAGAGGAAGATGGAGAATGTTGGGAGGTTGGAGAAAAGAATGGAGCTTTGTCTTCAACCCGCGGGAACAAGCTTGCATAGGAACAAAGAAATTAATTTTTTGTTTTGGAAGTTTGTTTCACGGTTGTTGAAGATAATCCAATATTAAATAAATAAATTTATTTAATTTCATGTGAGTTTGATTTTTGATTTGAGGACTATAGAAGACTTAATTAAATATTTAGGAATATTTAATTGTGATGTGACTTTAGAAGAATAAATGGAATTAATTAAATATTTTAGAATATTTAATTTTGAATGGAATTTAGAAGAATACTTAATCTTTATTTGAATAAAATATTTAAGCTAAGATTAAATGATAATTAATATAAATAAATCGTAATGTTTATTTAATTAATTAAGAAATGGATAAGAAAAGTGATTAAATAAACTTATTTATTTAATCGAAAATGAAAGAATGAATAATATAAATAAATTATTTAAATTTATTTATACGCAGATTGAATTCAGAGATTTAATTAAATATTAAAAATATTTAATTAATTACCAGACTATTGTGATGTGACCATTTTTAGGTGTATACATTTTGCCCCTCTTTGAAGTGATGTGTTTTACACATTGCTTCAAAGATTTTTGAAATTTGCCCCAGATGTTGACTATCGAATGTTGATAGGTGTATGCCCCCTCGAACGATGAATCGATAAGATTTTGATTTTTGTGAAAAAATTTGAATTTTTAGATTTTTTGAAATTTTTGATTTTTATGATTTTGAAGATGTCGATTCATCGTTTGAAAATTATGATTTGAAGAAAATGATTTGAAAAGATGCAAGATAAAAAGTTGATGACTAAATTGCCCCTGCTATGATAAAATGTGATAAAAATACCCCAATTTTGCTTTTAAATAGGTTAAAAATGTCATTTTCCATGTCATTTTCCATTTTAACCTAGTAAAAATTGTAAATTTTGAGCTCTGGAGTGAGAAATATGGTACTTCCAATTCACCAGCACCGTTTCAAGCACATCCGACGACATCAGTGGCTGGCACATTATGGACCCACAGTATGTACCCCGTTAAACTTCTGCTTGTTGAAAATTTTCCGTTTGGAACACGTTTATCCATGTTTTGATTGTGAAAGAGTGTGTTTTAGTGCCCTTGATTATTTTCATAGCGCCCATGAAGGTTTTCATAGCGCCCATGATTCTATAGCGCCCTTAATGAATTTCATAGCGCCCTTGATGTTTTCTGTAGCGTCCATGATTTTGTAGTTCCCTTGATGATTTTCATAGCGCCCATGAAGGTTTTCATAGCGCCCATGATTGCATGTTGTTGTGAGTGATAAATTTGTTCCCAAAGTTGTTGGAAAACAAATAATAGCTGATAAATTTGCTTTTAAAGTTGTTAAAAGCAAATAAGATCGATATGTTTGCTTCTAAAGTTGTTAAAAACAAACAGGATGTTGATAAATCTGCTTTTCATGATGATAATAAACAAATAGTTGATTGATATGTTTGCTTCTAAGGTTGTTAAAAACAAACATGATGTTGATAAATTTTCTTTCCATGATGATGAAAAAAAAATAGTTGATTGATATGTTTGCTTCTAAGGTTGTTAAAAGCAAACATGATTGTGATATATTTGCCTTTCATGATGATGAAAAACAAACAGGTGATTGATATGTTTGCTTCTAAGGTTGTTAAAAATAAACATGATGTTGATAAATTTTCTTTCCATGATGATGAAAAACAAATAGTTGATTGATATGTTTTGATTGATGAGTCATGATAATTTGATATTGATTTTTCTTTGTAATGATGATGAGTTAACAGGAGAGATTGGGCATTTTGCAGTTACGAGAGACATTCCCGAAGACATGGGGATTGATTCCACAACTGGTACAGGTGGATAGAGATATTATCGAGGCATGTGGCCTGACTTCATTACTTGAGATGCCTGAGGTGCGTCTCAATAGAGCTTTATTGACAACACTTGCAGAGAAGTGGCATAGTGATACAAACACATTTCATTTAACAACCAGAGAGATTACTGTGACTCCAGAGGATGTGTATCGCATCTTGAGGATTCTAGTTATGGGAGAGATAGTGAGTTTCAATGTCTGAGAGGTAGGAGGTACTGATGCCTTGAGACAAATATTCAGAGATGATGAGATTGCAGGATATTATATCTCATGGAGAGAGATGACAGATTCCTATGCACCCCTACCATTTGTACTTGCAGGTTTCATTGGAGGTGTTTTTTGCCCCGACCATAGGTCGAAGGGGTTCATAGTTGGGTGGGGTCATGTTCTAGAGAGGATGGTGATGCAGGGTACACAGTATGCATGGGGATCGTGCATGCTTGCACATTTGTATGATGAGTTACACCATATTGTATATGGTAGAGGCCAGAGTTTTGTTGTTGGTTGTTCGTTATTACAGATATGGGCATGGGAGAACTTTGCCATTATGAGACTATTGACTTGTGGATGACGACCTATCGGTCGATCGTATAGATGGAGATATATCGATATTATTGCTCAGCCGAGGCTGGGCAAACTGGATCATTGGCAGTGTCTCTTGGATGATCTTGATATAGTATGCTGGTGGCCATATGTAGATTGTGAGGCATGGCCAGAGGATGTGAGGGAGATGCCCTATGTCTTTACTTCCAGATATCTTATTGGCCGCACACCATGGATTATTGAGAGGTTTCTTGTTGGACGAGTGTGTCGGCAGTATGGTCGGCCTCAGGGTATGCCTATGGGTTCTGCTATTTATGTACGGTGACAACAGGAGATTACAGTGTGGGGTCCACAGATTTCTTATGAGGCAGCGGTGGTAGAGTTCACTAGTTTGGGAGCTCAGATGTGGGATTATAGAGCTGATATTCTAGATGGAGGGATGACGCCAGAGTATGGTCAGTATGTGTTAGAGCATCTTGCACCATGATTGTTTGATCCTGATGAGCCTGTTGCTCCAGTTGTTGTACAAAGACCACAGAGAGGTGGTCAGAAACGACAGAGAGAGATAGCTTTAGAGGGTGATGATTCGAAGGGAGATGATGATGATAATGATGAGGAGAGTGGAGGTAGTGATGATGAGGAGAGTGGGGGAGGTGGTGGTGGAGGTGGTAGAGGCGGTGGGAGAGGTGGTGGTAGAGGTGGTAGAGGTAGTGGGAGAGGTGGTAGAGGTGGCAGGAGAGGTGGTAGAGGTGGACCACAAATGAGACATACAAATCCATCATCTTTAGTAGATCCAGTGGTGTCAAGTTAGATATCCTCTTTGTAGAGTACAGTGCAGAGCTTACAGGGTTAGCTAGCATAGGCACAGGCCTTGATTACACAACTTCAGGGACAGTTGACGACAGTCACTGCTGAGAGAGATACAGCCAAATAGTAGGGTGATGAGGCTAGAGCTGTAGCTAATAGTCTAGCGAGAGCATTAGGAGATGGTATGGTGAGAGAGCTGACTAGAGCTGTTCGGGAGGCCACATTTTACAGGATCAGATATCAAGATGCAGTGCCACCTGAGTGGAGGGAGAGTTATACATAGTCTTGGTCTACTCATAGTCCTTCTCGGACCACTAGTAGGGGTGTGACACAACCATTACCTCCAGGGACAAGTGGAGCAGGTCCATTAGGTGCAGGTGGGACAGGTCCTAGACTAGCACCATTAGAGGATAGCACTACCTAGTGCATTGTACATGATGTTTTAGTGATACTCTGTTGAGACATTTGTATAAACATTGATATGGTCCCTTTTTTGATGATGTATATCATGTTACACCTTTGTACATTTTGACATTCATTTTTGAGATATATGAAATGCAGCGATGATTTATTATGAGTGGTTCGAATATGCATGATGTTTTATGATATGATGGTTTCTCAAATTTTATGCTTATGATGTATATGTATGCATGATTTATGAGATGAGTGAAATATATTGATGAATGATTGTATGAATATGATGGATGATACAATTTATGAATGCTTATGAATGTTTTGATTATGATGTATGCTTTGTTTTTATGGTTTTCTGATGCAAATATGTATGAAAAATGTATGAAATGATGTTTTGTGAATGTCAAAATGTACTCAGGCATGTATTGGAAAGACATGAAACATTTGATACTTTGCCAGCTTTTGGAATAATCCATAGATGCAAAATGCAATTTTGAAAATGAATGCAATCTATACTAACCATGCAGGGTATCTATACAATATTGCCATTCTGAGAGCTTATTTGTGCTTTTTGTGTCATCATAGAGCATTGAAATGTTGAAAGTTAATACAAGCATCAAAGGGTATGTTAGCACCAGTGATGACCTGAGTATTGCTTTCATGAATTTTGATATAGCAAGATAATACAAGCATCTAGGTATAATTAAACCGAGATGACCTAAGTATTGCTTGCATAAACAGACAAGAGTTAACCCTTTTCCCATGCAAATTCTGAAATGTCATCAATGATACATAGTAGAGCATGTCTCACGACCAATTTGCATACTACTAATGATTTCCTCGCGAACAACAGACAAAGAAAAATCATACTCCTTCCTTGCTTTTCTAGTTTAGTACATCATTGAATTGCTCCAGAAATATGATAGAAAACCAAACAACAATTCAAATTTTTGCTGAAAATATTTCAAACATTATTCAGATTAAGATCATCCAACTTGGTTATCAACATTGATGTTCTTGTTTTGATGTAACATTTGTTTGGATCATGTTGTTTTGATTTCAATTGGCATTGAAGAAGCATGTTGTGGTTGATTTGATATGGAAATGTGTATTTTGACAAACCATCTTATGTCTGTTTGTGATGTTTGAAAAGCTCGTTGCCCCTCTCTTGTTCAGTCTATGTTTCTACCCCCAGTGTAAACACAACCTAAAGATTATGGATATGCACAAATTTCATCAAGCCATGATGAAACATAAGGATACCTGTTGTATGATATGGATATGAAACATATGTACAGATGATAGATATGGATGGATGATGTCGAAAGTGAATGCAAAACATAAGCTAATAGATGGAGAAGCCTATTTTGATCACAAGTAGCACCTGTTTGCCAAGTTTTCACCACTTGTTTTTATTGCACTTTTGTAAGACTTTTTCTAATTTTTATGGATTTTTTTCAAGACTTTTTCTAATTTTTATGATTTTTTTCAGGACTTTTTCTAATTTTTATGATTTTTTCAAGACTTTTTCTAATTTTTATGATCTTTTTAAGATTTTTTCTGATTTTTATGATTTTTTGCATGATTTAGACATAGAACTTCTTCAAATGAATGCTATTTATTGGTTCTTCAAATAGCTCCCCTTCTGACGTAGACAATTGATATACCCCATAACCGTATGCTGCAATGATGACAAATGGACCAAGCCAGTTTGGATTAAATTTTCCTTTCTTTTCTCTGTCTTGCTGATTACGTGGATTTTCTCTCAAGACTAAGTCACCTACTTGAAATGTCTGTGATTTAACTCTGTGATTGTAGCCACAGGACATAACTTATTGATAACCCTTCAAATGATCAGCTGCATTTTGACATCTCTCATCTAACAATTCTAACTCTTGCAGATGAGAAACTCTATAGTCTTCATCATTTATCAATCCCTTGAGTGAGACCCTAAGTGAAGGTATTTCAACCTCTAATGGTAAGATTGCTTCTACTCCATAGACCAAGGCATATGGGGTAGCTCCTGTTGGTGTGTGAATGCTGGTTTTGTATGCCCACAAAGCTGGATTTAACTCGACATGCCAATCACAATCGACATCATTTATTGTCTTCTTGAAGATCTTCAAGATTGTTTTGTTTGAAGCTTCTGCTTTTCCATTACCTTGTGGATAATAAGGTGTAGAAAACCAGTGTTGGATGTGAAATCTTTCACAAAGTTTGTCAACATCCCGATTCTTGAAAGGCTTCCCATTATCAGTGATGATAGAATTAGGAATTCCATATCAACAGATGATGTAATTCAGGATAAATGAAGATATTTGTTTACCCATCACAGTTGTCAAAGGAACAACTTCGATCCATTTTGTAAAATACTCCGTAGCTGTGATGATGAATTTATGCCCATTTGATGATGAAGGATGAATTTTTCCAACAAGATCTAGTCCCCACTAAGAAAAAAGCCATGTCGGGGTGAAAGGTTGCAGTTCCTATGCAGGTGCATGAATAAGATTCCCATGGATCTAGCATTTAGAACACTTCTTGGCAAAAGTAAAAGAATCTTTCTCCATGGTAGGCCAATAATATCCCATTCTAACAAGTTTCTTGGTTAAGGTCAGACGACTTGAATGAGTTCCACAAATACCACCATGAACCTCTTGTAAGGCTTGTTCAGATTTGTCACGTTCAAGACATCAAAGGAGTGTACCATCAAGACTACGTCGGTAAAGGATGTCAGCAATCAAGGTATAACGGGATGATTGGCGTATGAAATTCCTTTTTTGATTTTGGGATAAATCTGTAAGTAAGATATTATTTTTCAGATAGGTATAAGTCTTGCCATATAAGGGTGAATCAGAACTGGTTAAATGGCATATGACTTGGATCTCAGGATTATCATAGGTGGGAGAAAACAATTGTTCCACCAAGAATTCATGCTTGGTTTGATCTTCTGATAGTTGTAATAAGGAAGCAATTGTAGCCATTGCATCTGCAACTTTATTATCAATCCTTGGGATTTGTGAAAACTTGATTGACATAAAATACTTTTTAAAATCATCCACCATGTTCTTGTAAGGTAGCAACTTATCATCTTTAGTTTGATAATCATCATTGATTTGATTAATGACAAGTTGTGAATCACCATAGACTTGTAGCTCTATAATCCGCTATTCCAAGGCTATCTTTATCCCTATGAGAAATGCCTCATATTCAGCTATGTTATTTTTGCAAGGAAACATCAACCGATATGATTTTGGAATGGTATATCCTTCAGGTGTGACAAAAAGAATCCCTGCCCCCGAGCCTTGTTGCATGTAGGATCCATCAAAGTACAATGTCCATGATTTCTAAATTGTTGCTGTGAAGACATCTGCATCAGGAAACTCAATGTGCATTGGATTTTCTTCTTGTAAAGGTGCTTCGGCCAACTGATCTGTGATGACCTGTCCTTTAATATCTTTTTGATCTACATAGTGAATGTCAAACTCACTTAAGATCATTACCCATTTTGCAAGTCTTCCTGTAAAAGTAGCTCTGCTTAAAAGGTATTTTAGTGGATCAATTTTGGTTATCAGCTTAACTGTATGAGCCAACATATAGTGTCACAACTTTTGAGAAGCAAACACCATTGCGAGGCAAGCTTTTTCAATGAAAGTGTAGTTTAATTCATGACTTGTTAAAGTTCTGCTAATATAGTATATGGCCCTTTCTTTGACTGTAGAATCCTCTTGTGCTAGTAATGCTCCCAAGGATACTTCTGTTGCTGAAATATATAGTATGAGTGGCTTTCCTGGAATGGGTGGGATTAAAACTAGTGGGTTCATAATATATTGCTTGATCTGATTGAATGTTGCTTCACATTTTTCTTCCCATTTGAATGGGACATTTTTATGCAATAAATGTGTAAATGGTAAGCTTTTGTCTACCAGTTGAGCTATAAACCACCTGATGGACTGTAGTCATCCTTGCAATGATCGAAGCTGACTGATATTTTGTGGTGGCGGCATGTCCATTATAGCTTGTACTTTTTCTGGATCAACCTCTATGCCCTTTTCTGAAACAATGTATCCTAGGAGTTTTCCAGATGTAACGCCGAAGACACATTTCTTTGGATTGAGTTGAACATTGAACTTCTCCATTCTGATAAAGATTTTTGATAAGATTTCAAGATGTCCTTCTCTTGTGTGAGATTTGGCAAGGACATCATCAATGTAATCTTCCATGATTGTATGCATCATATCATGAAAAATTGTCGTCATTGCTCTTTGATAAGTGGCTCCTGCGTTCTTTAACCCAAATGGCATTACATTCCAGCAATAGGTACCCCAAGGGCAGGTGAATGCTGTTTTATCTTGATCCTCTGGTGTAATCTTTATCTCGTTGTATCCTGAAAATCCATCCATTAATGAATACATTGCATGGCCAACAGTTAAATCAACAATCATATCTATGTTTGGCAAAGGGAAGTCATCTTTGGGACAAGCTTTGTTCAAATCTCTGAAATCTGTACAAATTCTAATCCTTCCATCTAGCTTTGAAACAGGTACAATATTGGAAATCCATTCTGCATAGTCAATAGTCTGAATGAATCCAACATCTAAAAGCTTCTTTAATTCCTCTTTAACCAATAGCGCAACATGTGGATGCATTTTTCTGAGTTTTTGCTTCACAGGTTTTGCCCCTGCGTTTATAGATAAATGATGCATTATCAAATTAGGATCTAACCATGGCATATTAGCATATGACCAAGCGAAATTAATTTGATTCTCCTTCAAGAACTCCATGAATTTCAGTACTTCTTCCACTGTTAATGATGTTGCAAGTTGCAAGATTTTTGGCTGCTCTGTTGTACTTATGTTGATTGATTATGTTGGTTCGATCAAAATAGAAGATCTTTCATGATAATGCTTGGGATGAGTGTCAAATTTCTCATCCTTCAGTGCCTTAGAAAGGTTTTCATTGTCAGATTCGCTCTTTATTTTTCTCTTGTTGTGATCTACCACTGCCATTTTTTGGTTTTCACCGATAGATCCATCTTTTATTTCATTTATTTTGCAGCTAAGAGACTTGACACCCTCCCTATCAAAATCTTGAGTATGAGATTCTTCAATGAAACAATTGTTTTCTTCATTAGATGAACAAAGGAAATTTACAATATCCTCATCATCATGGAATGTAGGGATATGGATAGGTGCATCATTGTCCCAATCAATAAGTTCCAGATAAACTAAAGGCATGGGATCATTAGGTTGGGTAAGGTCTTGAGCTGTCAAAGTCATGATGTGGTTGTCATTTTCATGGTATACAAGGTCTATGATGGTATTCTCTTGTCGATTATCAATCTTGTGAAAATCTAAATCATCCTCAGTTGAGTCATCGTTATATCGTGAATCAAATTCAAGTGATTGTGTTCCCAAGCTTTCTCCTTGTATGAGAATGGGTGCATATTTGTGTATGGTATCAACTTGTTTGTCTCTCCAAAATTTATCATTATAAATGGTGTCCCATTCATATTCATTAGAATCAGTATCTGAACTGTTCTGCAATTGGAAAACTAATCCATAAGATTTTTGTAGAGTGACATCTGCATGGTGTTTATCTGAAATTGATTCTCTTTCATGAGTTTGTTGTGCTTGCTGTAAAACTAACTCTTCTGTATCCTTACCATATCCCAATCCTATTTTATCATTTGGATGTATTGAAATAGGTTGAATTGGTACCACGATTCCTTCTCTTCTTTTTCCTATAGGACCATTTCCTTCATAGCCCATTTTCTGCATGATAGCGTACCCCTTACCATATTGTTCTGTAGGTAACTTAATGTGCAAGAGAGATTCATCTTCATCTTTGTGTAGCCAACTTAGGATGTCCCTATCTTCAGCTTCTTCCTTAGTGGTGTTCGCTTTAATGAATTGTCCATCAAACTTTGTGATTGGCATAGAAGCTTGGGACGTAGAGGCTGTTGCGATCTTTTGATTTGATAAGGTTGGCTGACCATGTGACCTCGGAGAAGGAGCTAAGGTAGAAAGAGATAGTGAATATTCGCCTACTCCTTTGTCTTTAAAATTTAGCTTAGTGTCAAGATTCTTTGTCAGTTCTTGCAATTGACCTTGTAGAGTGGAAGAAGAAATAGCAAGAGCCTCCCTATTATGTGGCACAAAGGTGTCTTGAGTTGCTCGGAGATTTGAACAAGTTTGGGTGCTATTGTAATCAGCTTGTATAGTTATTTCCTATCCATTGTATGGAAACTTGAGGCATTGATGATACATTGATGGTACTGCTTGCATATCATGAATCCATGGGTGACCCAAAATTATGTTATAGGAAATATCTTGATCTAGAACCTGACAAAATGTATTCTTCACAACAGGTCCCACTCTGATAGGTAGCATTATTAATCCTTTGGAAGCTCTTTCTTCATCATCATATGCCTTGATAGTTATTTTCCTTCGTGGATCAATGGAATTTTTTGATATTCCTAAGGCATGTATTAGCTTTAAGGTACAAATGTTTAAACCAGCTCCTCCATCTATTAAGACACATCTGATTTGGTGTTTATGGATCATGATTTCAAGATAGAGTGATGAATTATGTGGATGTGTCATGGAGGCATCATCTTTTTCGGAAAAGCAAAGACAAGTGGGGGAAGACAAATGTCCCACCATGGCTTGAAATTTGTTTACATCCAGATTAGTGTCAACAGTTGTGTTTACAAGAGCTTCTTCTAAAATATTCTTGTGTATGGGGGATATTTTGAGAAGTTCAAGGATGGAGATTTGAGCTGATGTTTTTCTCAATTGATCAACTAGATTATAATGATTTGGAGAAGGAATAGCTATCTTAGATGAACTTCCTTTTAAAACAACTTTTGCTTGTCCTCTCGTAGTCACATTAACCTGTTGATATTCTTGTTTTCCCTTGATTTTAATAGCATTAACTCACTGATCATCTACATAGATGTGATGGATTATATTATCTTCAACATTATGTATGCTTTTTGCTTTGGTATCCGATGTTTCCCTTTTTTGATAGTTCGGTAAAGGATCTTTGAATGTTTGATGATCGTCATTGGTATGATGTCCTTCAATTGTAATGGTGCCATTGTCAATTAAATATTGTACTAGATTTCGCAAAGCTTGACAATTATTCATTCTATGACCTTTACATTGATGATAATTGCAATAATACGAGTCATTCCATGATGGTGGTTTGACTCATGGCTCATAATCTCTTTGTGATGGTAAGGTGATAACCTTATTATCAAGAAACTCCTTGAGAGCACACTCAAGAGATTCACCCAAAGTGGTAAAATTCCATCGATTTGAAAAGAACGGAGGTCTGGACGGATTTGATGTTTGGGTATTGCCAAGATTGTTATTGAAATTACCACGCTTATCCTTGGTGTTTTGATTGGACATGCTTTCTTGGTTGGAGTTTTGTCTTTGTTGATTGTTGTTTCCTTGTTGGTTGATATTTCCTTGTTGGTTGGTATTTGCTTGTTGATTGTTTTGTGGAGCACTTGATAGGTTGAAGATAGATGGTCTTGTTCATAGATTATTTGCATCTACTATACCATCATTGACAACATTTTTATTTATGTTCCAAAACCTTGTTTTATCGTTGTTGTTTTGGTTGGATGAACTTGGATTATCAAGTTTTATCACTCCTCGTTTAACCAAGGCCCCTTCAATGGTGATTGCATTTTCAATCAATTTTTCAAAGTTATGAGGACAATGAAGATTAAGCTTGTAACTTAATTCTTGATCTAGGCTATTGATGAAGATATCCATCTTTTCCTTTTCAGGAATAGGACGGGAATATCGTGCAAACAACCTTCTCCACCTTTATAAAAACATAGTGAAGGATTCTCCTACTTTTTGTTTCACTTTACAAAGATCAAGCATTGTTATCTAGTGTTGGATGTTGTAGGCGTATTGTGATATAAACTGATTGATTAACTCCTCAAAATTTTTGATGGGAGGAGTGATCTTGGAAAGCCACTCCATGGATTGTCCACCTAGACTTTGTGGAAACAATTGCATTAAGTAGGTATCATCATAAGCGAATTCTAGACTCATATTTTGGAAATCCCTCACATGTTCAATGGGATCAGTTTTTCCATTGTACCTATCAAATTTAGGGATTTCGCAATGTTTTAGAAAAGGGATCATTTGAAGACTCCTATCGAATGGATAAGGAGATAGGTCATCCAAAACATACTTCTTTGTTGCACCCCCTTGCATTTCCTTTATTTGCCCTTGTAATTCTTTTATCTGTTGAGTAAGGGCACTAAAATCATTAGAAGGAGTTTCTGGATTCTGTTTAATCCCTTCTATATCGAAATTGGAAGGTTACTTAGCTCCTTGATTAGCTAATGAAAGAAAATATCTTTCTTTGTTTCATTCTAAAATCCTTTCCATAAGAGTATGGAATTGGGGATCTTGCTCTGCTTCTTGAAGCTTTTCTTCTGTTACTTCTTCAATATTAAATGTATCCTCTTCTTTCTCATTATGGTCACCCACTTTGCTTGTAGTGGTTTCTCCTTCATCTTTTTCTATGTGTTTTTGAGATCTCATGAAGACAGGCATAAGCTTTGTTCCAAATTCTACTCACTTTTGATCAAAAGAATGGAATAGTGAAATTTGTGATAGATATGAAAGTCAGGATAGAATGAAGATTCTATGACTTGAAAGATTTCTAGCCTTTAGCTTGTGTTGTTCCCTAATTGAAAGGATGAAAATCCTGTTGGTGGGAATTTAAGCAAAAGATCAAGAAAAGGATGATTTTGCACTCTATGAAGTTTGATCGTAGTTTCGTAAAAGGATGGATTTTGTGATGAATGCCTAATGTGATTGAGTTCTCTATTGCAGAAATTGATTTGGACGAGTAGAATATTCAATTGCAGGTTGGGGAATATAACAAAAATGAATACGTTGACTATGGTTGTGCCTTTGAAAAAGGGCTCTTATTTGAAAGAAAGCTCGTGATTATAATGGTTCTACAACATAATCATCAGTGAAACCTCTAACACAGTCATGATATTGATGAAGAAAGGTTCTATATTTAAGTAAAACCTTTCGGCTTTGGTACAAGAATCGTCTTTTCTTCAATAGTTTCTTATAGCTAAGGGGTTTCTTTGGCTTTTTGATCTGTTTGAGAATGGATTTCTTAACAAAGGTTGTGGATTTCCAATCTCTTAACATGAGAGTAATCAAGGTAATCATGAGTGTTGGATGATCATAACTGAATTAATGTTTTGAAAACACTTCAAACAAGTTATAGAATAGTTGTTTTTAAGTCCTATACTAAACATCAAGTGTATGATCAAAATGTTTTTCAAAAATTGTTTTAACAGGTTTTACACATGATAAATAGTTCAAATAGACTCACTCTTAGTACTCAGATAGGTCATCCTACTAATCAACAACCCACATCTTAGAACTGCATCGACTCACACAACCGTGTCACCCCCGAAAGGGTGCCCGTGTTTTTGTCTTTTCTAGGTGCATACTTAGAGTGACGGAAGTGGATACCGGATCCCCTAAGCAAACAGTCCTTGGCAGTTATATGGTGAGTATCTTGGGGGTAGATTCTTCCCTCCCCTGCATTGTGATTATTATGATGTTTGGAAACTGACTTCGATTGGATACTACACTAAGTTCCTAGTAAGGGTTTTTGTTCGGTGCAGAAAATGATATACTCCCTTGAGAGACCTCCCTACCTTTAGAACAAAGGCTTTGGGGATGGTTATCTTGCACACTACCGTCAAAAGAGGGTTTCCCCAATTTTGCTTTAAATTTTATAGTGGGGTGGAATAGCCTGGCTTTGGCTTGAACCCACTTGAGTTGTTCCTCTTGGGTGAGTACTTTTTCCCACAAGAGTAGGCTCTCTAAAAGGTATTATAAAAACTTTAAATTGCATGAAATGAAATAGATGAGTTTGGCATTTTGATCACCCAATTAAGGGGAGAGCATAGGCCTATCACCATTTAAAGCAAAGCAAACAAAGATTCAATTTTAAGCCCAAATAAAGAATTTGCTATGCTAGGTGAAGATGTTGCTTCATAAAGACATGGAGTTCTTTTTAACCCAAAATAGAAAATGAAGTGACTATCCCAGGATTGCTTGATTTTGAATTATGTGACTATCCTAGGATTGCTTAATTTTGAATTATGTGACTATCCTATGATTGCTTCATTCTTTTAAAGTTCTTACTGTCTGTGGTCGCGTCGGATTCAGTCAAATTATATTTAAGTTATAGATTACAATTTGCAACCTTTTTAGAAGTGTGCTATAACAGACATCACGGGCACTAAAACAGAGTTCATGGGCACTGCAGGATGAATCACGGGCACTGTAGGATGAATCACGGGCACTGTAGGATGAGTCACGGGCGTTGTAGGATAAGTCACAGGCACTGCAGGATGAGTCAAAATATGATAAAAAAATCACACAAAATGAAACATTAAACTAAAGAAATGCAAGATAAACTAAATTCAAATGAAAACAAATAGAGCTTCTTCAGAACCGTTCCATTTTTCTCTATCTCTAGGGATTTTTTTGAAGTTGTTTCTCTCAAATTGTGTAAGCAAAGCTTCTCAAAATGGCAACCTACAGAACGAGTGTGCAAAAAGGAAAGTACTTCTCTATGCTATATGCTGGTGGAGTGAAAATGTTGATATAGATATGCACAGGGGCTGTAGATTATGCATAGGGGCTGTGGATTATGGATGCTTCTTAAACTAAACTATGAGGATGATTGGCCATGATATGGAATGATTCTACAATCTATGAATGCTAAAATACTTTGCT
Organism: Sequoia sempervirens; assembly: GCA_007258455.2. Classification (NCBI taxonomy): domain Eukaryota; kingdom Viridiplantae; phylum Streptophyta; class Pinopsida; order Cupressales; family Cupressaceae; genus Sequoia; species Sequoia sempervirens. Next base: position 11,589 of record VDFB02029609.1, on the reverse strand, counting down.
ATGGATGCTTGAAAGCTATTTGACTATAGTTTTCCTATTTGAAAGCTTCTATATCATTTCAAAGACCTGGCAGTCCTTTTTATAGCTTTTTGTAGGCAAGAGTCTGGATGGCAAAGATCAATGGCTGTGTGATTGTCTGGTAGATTTGAATGGTGAGAGATGGAGAGGTTGAGAGGAAGATGGAGAATGTTGGGAGGTTGGAGAAAAGAATGGAGCTTTGTCTTCAACCCACGAGAACAAGCTTGCACAGGAACAAAGAAATTATTATTTTTGTTTTGGAAGTTTGTTTCACGGTTGTTGAAGATAATCCAATATTAAATAAATAAATTTATTTAATTTCATGTGAGTTTGAATTTTGATTTGAGGACTATAGAAGACTTAATTAAATATTTAGGAATATTTAATTGTGATGTGACTTTAGAAGAATAAATGGAATTAATTAAATATTTTAGAATATTTAATTTTGAATGGAATTTAGAAGAATACTTAATCTTTATTTGAATAAAATATTCAAGCCAATATTAAATGATAATTAATATAAATAAATCGTAATGTTTATTTAATTAATTAAGAAATGGATAAGAAAAGTGATTAAATAAACTTATTTATTTAATCGAAAATGAAAGAATGAATAATATAAATAAATTATTTAAATTTATTTATATGCAGATTGAATTCAGAGATTTAATTAAATATTAAAAATATTTAATTAATTACCAAACTATTGTGATGTGACCATTTTTAGGTGTATACACATAATTATATAAAACACCTCATATAAAGAATTTATCATATCATTAAGCAGACACATCATAATATCATTACTCACATATCCTTTTGTGTATCCACCATAAAGCATCTCCATACCATTTTGCATAACATATCACATCATATAAACATCACATCATAAACATTGTCACAAGTGCATATCATACATGGAAAATCACATACATTCATCAATGCATAGCCACATATCATGATCACTGCATTCACATCATCATCACCATCATAACAGAAAAGGAAATTGAAAAAGAAATCAGTGCATAAATCATTGCATCTGCATCAACATACATAATGTCATCATATAGATTGCATCATCATAAAAACATACATATCATCTATCATCCATCCATATCGCATATCATACAAATTCATTTACATATCATATGTCATCATTCATTAGAAGCATAATATAGATTTGTTAGTCACATAACGCCTATACACCATTAGAAAGAAATGCATCCATCACATAACACCATAAAATTATTGCATAGCATATAGAAATAGAACCATCCATAAATGCATAATAAATAAATGATACATGACACATCATAACAACACCATCATCTCATATATATCATCATGTAACTGTCATAGTACAAAATAATCAGATCACTATACATGTGTATGTCAATAAGTACAAAAAGGCCCAATGGGCTATCAAAAATGAGCCCATATGGTATGAAAGAATAATATCTCGATCAAAATGAGGTCTAACCCTCATGTCTGCTGCCCTCGCCTCTGGCACCATGACCTTATGTCAGTTTGTGGCTAGTCCGTTGTGAGTAATCTAGGGCCTGGACTGCTCTAGGTATAGCCTGATGATAAAGTAAACGATAATAGTCCACCTCTCGGATGGCCTCCCTGTAAGAATGAAGAGGCATTGTGCTCTGAGAGGAGGAGGCCGCCATGCTCTCTAACTATTGTCTCCTACCCATCTTTGCAGCCGCCTGTAGCTCTGCGACCTACCTCTGTAGCACTTCCTGGTCCTTCTCTACACAGGCATGATCTCTCTCTAATGTCAAGGCCTAGACTTGGGCCTGCAACTGTGTTATCATCCCGTCCCTCAGATCTAGTTGTCCTGGCGGAGGTTGGACGTGAGGCTGGTCCTCACCCCTGGCTCATGGTGGTGCGGCGGCCCGATCCTGGTGCCCATCATGTCCACCCTCTAGCCCCTGGTCTCGATCTTGCATCTATACATTAGCACGAGGTTGATCCATCTAAACCTGTCCCAGCTGAGCCTGTTCTGAATAGACCTATGGCGGTTGGACCTGTGCTGGCTGTCCTCCTGGAGGACCACCACCCACTTGTCCTTGGCCTGCTCCCCTACCCCTTGTTCTCCATCGAACCAAGGGTGCACTTGAAACTATTAAACGCAGTGGTGGTCGAAACCAATCTCTGTACACTTGGGTAACTCCTGGATTTGCAACCCCTTGATCATATGCCCATGGTTGGGCCACCAGCTGCCTAAAACTGTCAACTAGCTCAGAGGCAAGAATGTATCATCTCCAAGCACCCTGTGACACTGTACGAGCAAAAATCGCCACATAAACATCGTCTGTCCTATCTTGTACCTCCCCAAACTGACGCTGAAATTGTCTGGGCAGATATCACTCAATCATGGTATGCTCCCATTCCTGCATAAGCCGATCCTGGAAAGCAAAGAATAACTGATGTAAATCATTGATCCATCCGGGCTGACCAAGGTAGGGATGCCATGTAAACACTGTCATCTCATCAATAACCCTCCTCCAGTGAGGGATCCCATGCTCACCGGTGTGTGTAAAGGACACACCGCCCCTATAGTACGAAACCACTGGATCATTTGGTCCAACTAGCACTGGAACAATCCATGGCCAAAGAATGAAGATGTGTTGGAAAATGTGCCTCAAGCTTACTGACATGAAAACTCTTGAAAGAGAAAATTCGGTGAGATCCTCTGGAAGTCTTACTAACTAGCAGCTGTGTTCAAAGTTTTAAAGTCACTAAGACTTTGGTTTTTTCTTGCCGACAGGAGTCGTCGACATGACATGTCTATCACTATGAAGATTCCTATCTCATTCCGCCTAGATAAACCTCTTGCTGACGGGTTGGTTCCTAGTGGTTATCAGGGAGACTCATGGCGATAGAAGTCATCAGGGAGAGACATGAAGTTTTAGAGTGACTCATTCTGATAAAGTATGTCTCATCGATGGGTTGGCTCCTGGTGAACATCGGGGAGACTCTTGGTTGATAGGTTTACATTTGGTAATAATTCTTTCTGATGGATGTGGTCTCATCAACAGGCTGGTGCATTCGATATGACCTCTTGGCGATAGCATTCCTCCTACCAATGGATCTCCATGCAATGAACTTCAGTGTAACCTTTTGTCGATGGCGTTTCTCCTACTGATAGACTAGTCGAAGTAATATGAACTATCGGGTATGCCTTCGGTGTGATCTCCTACCGATGTTTATTGGTCTCGCCAACAGACAAGTGATTTAGGTGAGAACTCTTGCCAATGGTTTTCCTCTCGCTGACGGGTATGAACATCGGTATGACATAAAATTTCTATAAGACTCTTAGCGATAGCGAAAGTCTTGTTGATAGATCTGCACAAGTTGGATTTGTGTTCAGTGTGAAGTCTTAGCAACAACGATGGTCTTTCCGATGGTTCTACAGTGGATAACAATGTGATGTCTTAGTGATAGAGTGAGTCTGGATGACAAGTTTGAACTTGATATGACTCTTTCCAATGGTAGTGACTTTTTCTGATAACGACAGTCGAGCATTGTGGCATTAGGGAGACACGGTCTACTGTCTCATTGACATGCGATATAGTTTGAATGCCTTGACCAAATGTCTATCCTACGTGGTCTATTCTGAGCCAATGGGAGAAGCAAAATGTGAACTATTAGTAGTTGGACTGTTGTGACCATTCCTGTGAGGAAGGTGAATAGATTGTGAGGAGAACGATTATGCTTTGGTAATAGTAGATGATGAAGTACAGAGTGAGATAACGAAATGTTTCTCAATTGAACATGAACTGATCTGAGTGAATTCATTGTATGTTTGGAGAGAGCTATTTTGTACAAGATTGATAAGTGAATGTTGCTACTATAAATTGACATCAGAAAGTGAATTTTATACTCTATATGTAATTTTTTTTTACTATAATACAAAGAGGCTTTTCTTGGTGTGGTGGGTTTTTCTCCCATAAGGGTTTTCCCACATAAATCTAGTGTCTAATTGTGTATGTTCATTTCTCTATTATGTTAATCTTTTCAAGTGTATCTTAATGAACTATAATTGTAAAATTTAAAGTCATATCTACATTTTTCCCTGAGTTTTTGACGTTAGGAGAGTTTGTTCCACACCTAAGCTTTCCTTTCAAGTGGTATCAAAGCCTGGCCAGTTGTGTTATCCTTGTGGGTACGTTGGATTTTTTGAGTCAATTTTGTTCAGTGGGAGTCTTGTAGAAGTCTGGTAATTTGAATTATGGATTAAGATGGAAAGCACATAAGGAGAAATTGAAATTGAGTAATTTAATGGCAGCAATTTTGAGTTGTGGAAACTTAAAATGGAAGATCTATTGGTTGATCGTGATCTTTGGCTTGCTGTGTCTGGAATGAAGCCGACAGGCATGAAGCAAGAGGATTGGGACCTTGCAGATCAAAAATCAAAGTGGCTGATAAGGCTCTATTTAGCAGACTCTGTTCTTCTAAATGTTCATGAAGAAAAGACTGCATCTTCTTTGTGGAAAAGACTAGGAGCTATTTATCAGGGCAAGTCCTTGGTGAATAAGTTGTTCTTGAGGATGAATTTGTACTCTTTGAAAATGTAGGAAGGAGCATCTATTGCTGATCATTTGAATGTTTTCAACATGTTGATTGCTCAGTTAGCATCTGTGGGTGTGAAGATTGATGAAGAATATTTTTGTATGCTATTGTTATGTTCTTTTCCAAATTCTTGGGATCACTTGGTGATGGCTATTGGGAGTACGACATCCAATTTTAAGATGGAAGATGTTGTTGCTTCTTTGTTATCAAAAGAGATGAGAAGAAAATATTCTGAGACAGTGAAGGAGGCTCTTCATATTAGAGGTAGATCAAAAGAAAAAGGAAAGAAGAAGGACAAGAAGTCCAAATCAAAATCAGAAGGGAGATCAAAGTCTCTTGGTAAGAAGTCCAAAGTGAAGTGCTAGAATTGTGGGCAATCTGGTCATGTCCGAAAGGATTGCAAAGAGGAGAAAAAGAAGAAGAAGAAGTATTCTTCCGACAATGATTCTTCTCAGAGTGATGTAGATGCTTTCATTGCAACTTTGGCAACTCAGGCATTAGATGATGTATGGCTTATTGATTCTGGAGCATCTTTCCACATGACATCTCATAGAGATTGGTTCACTAAGTATGAAAACTATGATGGTGGAAGGGTGTATTTGGCAAGCAATTCATCTTTGGAAATAGTTGGTCATGGAAGAGTCAGAATTCAATTCCTTGATGGAAGAGTGAAGGGAATAAATGATGTAATGCATATACCAGGTCTGGCTCAAAATCTACTTTATGTTAGTAAGTTGAACAATGTTGGAGTGCAAGTCATGTTCTATGGAAATGGCTGCAAGATGACTAGAGGCTCAATGGTGCTAGCAAAGGGTGCTCGTATTGGTACCTTGTATAAGCTAGATGCACATGTTGTGCAATGCAATAGTGTCTCTGTAAAGTCACAGAAGGCTACTCATGGAGAAAAGGAGGAAAAATTTCTTGATAGTGCAAACTCTATGGAAGTTAAACTTCTAGTAGAAAATACTATGCTCTGGCATCATAGGTTTGGCCACATTGGTGAAAAAGGTTTGAAAACCTTGAAAAATAAAAACCTAGTTGAAGGGCTTGATGATTGTAACCTCGAATTCGAGTTTTGTGAACATTGTATATATGGTAAACAACACCGTGTTTCATTTTATTCCAGTCCTCATAAATCTTCTGATTTACTTGATTATATTCATTCTAATGTTTTTGGTCCAGTAAATGTTCCTTCTTTGTCTAAATCAAGATATTATGTATCATTCATTGATGATTATTCAAGAAGGGAATTTGTTTATTTTTTGAAAAGTAAATCAGAAGTGTTCAATCATTTTAAGGAATTTAAAAGCCTTGTGGAAAATTAGACTAGAAGAAAAATAAAATGTTTAAGGACTGATAATGGTGGTGAGTTTTTTTCTAATGAGTTTGAAAGGTACTGTAAAGATCATGGGATTAAAAGACATAAAACTACACCCTACATTCTACAACAAAATGGAGTTACTGAAAGGTTCAACAGGATAGTGATGGAAAGAGCACGAATTATGCTAAGTAGTGTTGGCTTGGAGGAGAAGTTTTGGGCTGAGGTAGTTGCAACAACATGTTATTTAATAAACCGTTCTCTAAATTCTGCTCTTGTTGAGAAAACACCTTTGGAAGCATGGTCTAGAAAGAAGCCCTCTCTAAGACATATTCGTGTCTTTAGCTGTGAGGCATATGCATATGTGATGAATGAAAAAAGATCTAAATTGGAAAATAAGGATGTTAAATGTATTTTTATTGGTTATAGTGTTGGCATAAAAGGATACAAGCTTTGGAATCCTGATACGGAGAAGGTTCTATACAACATAAGTGTTATTTTTCATGAGTTGAAGCCTTCTACTTTGGATCTGTAGTCAGAGATAAAATCAAAAGATAAAAAGGATGTAGTTGAAATTCTTCCGACATAGATAAAGAGGAATTGAGAATTCAAAATGTACCTGAAACTGAGGAGAGCTCAAGTAGTTCTGAGAGTTCTAAAGAAGAAGAACAACCTCAACCTCATCTTGTGAGGAGGTCAACACATGAAAGAAAGCAACCTAATAGGTATGGGTTTTCTTTGTTAGATTCTACTTGTGCCTATGCTTTAATTTCTAGCACTAATGAGCCTAGGACTGTGAAATAGGCATTTAGAATGTCTGATTCAAACTCTTGGTTGGAAGCCATGAATGAAGAAATGGCATCATTAGAAAAGAATGATACTTAGAGTTTGGTGCCCTTGCCTGAAGGCAGAAAAGCTATTGGCTGAAAATGGGTATTTAAAAATAAAATAGGTCTGGATGGTAGTGTGGAAAAGTATAAGGAAAGGTTGGTTGCGAAGGGGTATTCCAGGTAGAGGGAATTGATTATGGAGAAATTTTTTCTCCTGTAGCTAAGCTGACATCTATTAGATTTCTTTTGTCACTTGTAGCAGCGTATGACTTAGAGATTGAACAGATGGATGTGAAGACAACATTTCTTCATGGTGACCTTGAAGAAGAAATTTATATGTCCCAGCCTGAGCACTTTGTGGAAAAAGGTAAAGAAAATCTGGTTTGCAAGTTGAAAAAGTCTCTGTATGGATTAAAACAATCTCCTAGAATGTGGTACCAGAAGTTTGACACTTTTGTTTTGTCATTGGGATTTGTAAGATTGAAATATAATCATTGTGTGTACTACAAAGTTGAAAATGATCGTAATCTTATTATTGCTCTCTATGTTGATGATATGTTGTTCATAGGCAATATTAAGTTAATGATTTCTGATCTAAAATCTTAGTTGTTTGCAAAGTTCAAAATGAAAGATCTTGGTGCAGCCAGGTATATTCTGGGAATGGAAATAACCAGGGACAGAAAGAGTAGAAAACTTTGGCTCAGTCAAAGTAAGTATATTAATACTGTTATGGAGAGATTTTGTATGACTGATTGCAAGTAGCTAGTTGTTCCAATTTTGTAGGGAACGAAACTATCTGTTGAAGACTATCCAAAATCTCCTACTAAGATAGAGGACATGACTAGAGTGCCTTATGCTAGTGCAGTTGGCAGTTTAATGTATGCAATGGTCTGTACAAGGCCAGACATTGCCTAAGCAGTGGGAGTACTTAGTCATTTTATGGAAGATCCTGGAAGGACACATTGGGATGTTGTGAAAAGGATGTTTAGATATCTAAAGGGAACTTCAGAATATGCTTTGTGTTACCATGGGAATTTGGTTGAATCATAGAGGACTCTCAGCATTTGAGGCTATGTGGATTTTGATTGGACAGGGGACATTGACAGCAGAAGATCTACCAGTGGATATATCTTCATGATGAATGGTGGTGCAGTTAGTTGGATGAGTAAGCGGCAGGTTGTAGTTGCTTTGTCCACCACAGAGGAAGAATACATGGCAGAAACACATGCCTATAAAGAAGCACTCTGGTTAAAACATTTGTGTTCTAACATTGGGTTTGATGCAGGGAAAATTACAATTTACTATGACAGTCAGAGTGCTATTTGTTTGGAAAAAAATCCTACTTTCCATGTTAGGATGAAACATATTGATGTGCAGTATCATTTTGTATGAGATATGGTGGAGGATGGAAAGGTCTCTTTAGAAAAAGTGGATGCTCTAGAAAATGTTGTAGATGCATTAACAAAACTAGTGAGCATAGACAAGTTCAAGTGGTGTGCCAATTCGATGGGCCTAAGTGGCCATGAATTTTAATAGTTTTATTGTGCTCTAGAGGTTTCAGTAAGATCTTTGTCAAGTGGGAGATTGTTGGAAAATGTGCCTCGGGCTTACTAACATGAAAAATACTGAAAGAGAAAGTTCAATGAGATCCTCTAGAATTCTTATCGACTAGCAGCTGTGTTCAAAGTTATAAAGTCACTGAGACTTTGGTTTTGTCTTGTCGATGGGAGTCATTGGCAAGACATGTCTATCGCTGTGAAGATTCCTATCTCATCCCACCCAAAGAGACCTCTTGCTGACGAGTTGGTTCCTAATGGTTATCGGGGAGAGACATGAAGTTTCAGAGTGACTCATTCTAAAAGAGTATGTCTCGCCGATGGGTTGGCTCTTGGTGAACATCAGGGAGACTCTTGGTTAACAGGTTTGCATTTGGTAAGAATTCTTGCCGATGGATGTGGTCTTGCTGATAGGCTAGTGCATTCGATATGACCTCTTGGCGATAGCCTTCCTCCTACCGATGGATCTCCATGCAATGAACTTCGGTGTAACCTCTTGCCGATGGTGTTTCTCTTGCCGATAGAATGGTCAGAGTAATATTAACTATCAGGTATGCCTTCTGTGTGATCTCCTGCCGATGTCTATTGGTCTCACCGATAGATAGGTGATTTTGGTGAGAACTCTTGCCAATGGTTTTCCTCTCACCGATGGGTATGAACATCAGTATGACATAAAATTTCTATAAGACTCTTAGTGATAGCGAAACTCTTTCCGATAGATCTATACAAGCTAGATTTGTGTTTGGTGTGAAGTCTTAGCGACAACGATGGTCTTGCCGATGGTTCTACAGTGGATATCGATGTGATGTCTTAGCAATAGAGTAAGTTTGGGCAATAGGTTTGAACTTGATATGAATCTTGCCGATGGTAGTGACTTTTACCGATAATGGCACTCAGACATTGTGGCATTGGGGAGACACAGCCTAGTGTCTCACCGACATGCAATACAGTTTGATCACCTTGACTAAATTTCTATCCTATGTAGTTTGTTCTGAGCCAATGGGAGAAGCGAAATGTGAACCATTAGTAGTTGGATTGTTGTGACCATTCCTGTGAGGAAGGTGAACATATTGTGAGGAGAAAGATTATGCTCTGGTAATGGCAGATGATGAAGTATAGAATGAGATAACAAAATGTTTCTCGATTGAACACAAACTGATCTAAGTGAATTCATTAAATGTTTTGAGAGAGTTATTCTGTACAAGATTGATCAGTGAATGTTGCTACTGTAAATTGACATCAAAAAGTGAAGTTTGTACTATGTATGTAATTTTTGTTTACTGTAATACAAAGAGACTTTTCTTGGTGTGGTGGGATTTTCTCTCATAAGGGTTTTCCCACGTAAATCTGGTGTCCAATTTTGTATGTTCATTTCTCTGTTCTATTAATCTTTTCAACTGTATCTTAATGAACTATAATTGCAAAATTTAAAGTCATATCTACATTCTTCCCTGACTTTTTAACGTTAGGAGAGTTTGTTCCGCACCTAAGCTTTCCTTACAAGATGTGCTCCCACACCCACATGTGAAGAAGCATGACACTTGCACCAAGTGCCCAGTCATCCAAGTATGCATACTCATGTAAATCCTTGTAAAGGGAGGCAAGAAGAACTGGACCCCACTCAAAACGGATTGGCCTGTCATGAACCATCCACTCCGAGCAAAGCCCCCAGCCAGGGTTGAAATACTGGCCTCGTCAATCTAGGGAAACAAGACCTAAAATAATAGCGTCTATCACTAGACGGAATGGTGATGTGAGCAACCGATGATGCTCCAACTCTATCTGGCCCTCGCAAAACATGATTTCATCTATGGTCAGGACTACATGGAAGGCATCCCGTCCAGCATCCATATCACGAATAACTTGCCGACCATGTATCGAAAATCTAAGTATGCACCACACATCCTCCAAGGTAACAGTGGCCTCACTAGTGGGAAGATGAAAGGACGATGTCTCACTGTGCCATCTCTCGGCAAGTGCAGACATCATGCCAAGGTGGGTCCGCATAGGTGTTGCGTAGGCAATATACCATAGCCCCATCTCTCGTAGTCGATCCTGCTCCCTGTCAGTTAGTCTCACAAGTAACCAAATATCTCCCACGATTTGTGCTCACAAGAATAGAGCTCCCTCACCCCCTCCTGCATCAGGAAAGATCATCGTGTTAAAATCATCTAGAAATTTTATCCCAAGCGTTCAAAAAACTAGTCCAGCATTGCAAACTGTGAAGGTGTTGTAGTTTGAAATTTGCAAACAGTGACACTGGGGTCTCAAAATCCCAAACTGCACCACAGTGGTGCACTTTACTTAAACACCCCGAACCTTAATTCTAAAGTCCACTGCGGCATCATAATTTGAAAGTCCAGTGCTCCATTTCACGAAGGCATCAAAGTTTGAGGAATCTTTTCAAACTCCAAACTCCACCATGGCTGTCCATCTTGCAATGGCGGTTTAGTTTGGAGAACTAAGAAGTCCACTTTGAAATTTTAATGGTGCTATATTGCACCACTGAAAGAGACCTAGTTCTAAAAAGCAATAAATAAGCACGTAAAATGAAAAATGAAGCTTAGGTAAGGATCACATACCGATGCCCTGATGTCGGGAGGTCGCTGGTATGTTCGTACTCGGTCGAAGATATGCAAAGGGAGCTATCATTGCGCCATCTCGTTAAGGTATCAAGGCTTGAATCGCAAAATCTCCTAGGGCTGGATGTGTTCAAGTGAGATGGAAGTGGCCCCTCGAGGCCTATTTAAGCCTAAAAATTAGGGTTTTTTGACCCCGTTCGGCCATCCTACTAGGGTTTTGACCCTTGGTTCCATTTTTGTTCTTCTGAAGCTTGTTTCACACCATTTTTTGGCATTTTACCTCATTTTTTGACCTCCCAGAGCCTTTCTAGACCCGTCAGGTACATTGTCCTTTTTTCTTCATGAAATCACCCAAAAAATAAAAATTCTCATTCGATCTCTCGAGGGGGCAGTATGCTACCATAATTTCCTTCGTCAAGGCAGTAGTGAGGAAAATTTTTAAAATCAAAATTTCTTTTGGCTTTTGATTGAGACCGTTTATTCTTTGAACCAACGCAACGAGTGCACTGCTTCAAAGAGGGGAAAAATGTAGACACGTAAAATGTACTGATTGACATTGCACATCTAATCCCGACCACTAACACCGTTTCATCCTAAATCATCCTTCGGTCTAACCATTTAATTGAATACCTTTATTTGATTAAATTCATCAATGTTCCTCTCTTTATTAGATAAATCATTTATCTAATTAAGTTATCCTTTCT